>PQWD01007102.1:31417-61553 GCA_019425675.1 Leucinodes orbonalis
GGGTGGGTGGTACGGCTCCACCTCCCAATTGCTATGCTGTGGCGTAAGGCCTGTGCCATGCATTGAGATATTTTAGGCTGATGTGAATGCATAACGTGCAGGTCTTCACTTGCACTTATTGAGGTAGTTTTCGGAGCAGTGTAATCAGTATAATTGTTATAGTTATTAATTAATTATGTTCTGTATTATCATCACATCTAATGCAACAGCAAATATAGATAGAAGAAAAATAAACGAAAAAATTGTATGGGAAAAAGTAACGATATTTTGATTTAAATTTTACCTAATTACACATTAATTTAATTAGTAATAGCCGACTTCTTAAACATTAGGTAATTGTTTATTTTCCACCTTATTCCTAGGTGGTAGACTCGATACTGAATCGTCTAGGTAGGTACCACCGCAGTGCCAGATACCGTCCGTCAAACAGGAGTGTTATGCATTTTTGTGTTTGAGAACTTAGTCTTAACCACTTAGGGCACTGTAGTTAGAAAAATTACCGTGTATATGAGACCTTACATCTGTTGTCTTTGATGTCAGGCGCAATGCGGCATTGACGGAGAATTATAACTGTCTATCAGTTATTGGTCTCCTACAATGTCGCTCTGTCATGGACAGGCGTGTCACTTACCATCAAGTGAGCGTCTTGACCGTCCTTTACACTTAATACACTTAAACATTAAAAAAAATATTACTAGATAAGTGACAGACTTAAAAACCATATTTGTGTCCTAAGCTTACCTAACCTGAGCGTGGTGCATCTTGCAAAATTGGGATCTAATCATTGTCTACATGATGAACCAGCGCGTCGCTAACAGTCTAAAACCACGTAATGATAAAAGTCATTGAGGAAGGCCATGTCCACCTATAGACGTAATTGCTGTAGTAGGTAACAGCAATTAATTAATAAATCATTAAATATACAAATGGATATGCAAAGGGATAAAACTGTGGCACCATCCATCAAATACCCGCATTACAGAAGACACTTAACATACCAGTCTATGGATGGACGTCATTTCAATAGATTGCCGAGGTAACAAATAAAGGTCACCAGTTTCAAGGGGATCTGTACTTCCTTGATATTACATGTTATTCAAATAATGAAATAGTTTTGTTTTGTGTAACCTGAGAAAGATTTCATGTATGTCTTGTGTGGGTACCTCTGTGTCGACATTGTCTATGTATCTTACTTTTGATATTGTATATAGTCTGTGTATTGACCTGTCAATGTAATAAACTCAGAAAGAAAAAGAAACATTCGGTTATTTTAAAGTTATTATTTTTTTATGTCATATTTGAATTAAATACTTAAATTAAAATTACCTTATTCAATTATATTTAAAATACCTACTGCGTTGTCTACATAATGTCTAAGAAGTGACAATAAATGGCAGTTACAAGAAAAATAATAAAATATTCAGTAATGTTCTATGAATGAAATCTATAGAAAAAATGCAGATGTAGTACAAAATGTGCATACACTCGTTACACAAGGTAGGTATATAATGAAATAAAGACTATACCAAACCCATTGACCCGAATTACAATTTAATTTAGTTATAGTTTAAAAATTATTATTTTTTAAAATTAAAATAGGCAATAAAAATTGACCATCATGTGCCAAAAACAACTTATTCATAGGATTTCTATAAGTACAAACTATATTAGCAAGCGCATAGTTTCGCCATCGCGCACCGATGCGTTTCCCCGGTTTATCATGTATGCGTTATGTAAGAGCGCGCAGACACCGACCCGCGGTAGCCTAAGGTCAAGGTGAGCGCTATTATCCTTGTGACGTCACGCACTTGCGCAACCAGATGCACAATGCACACCAGACTGGAAAACAGTCTTAGGTCGACAACAAACTATACAACTGAGCCAAGTTAACATTTCCTTAGGAAAATCAAATCATAACATTTTAAGGCCATTCTGGTATATCATTATATTTAAATGAAGTTTGAAATAAAAGTTGTTGTGTTTATTCAAGTTATTATTTTAACTTAAAAAATCGCTTACACTACCTACAACATAACATTAGAAACAATTATGAAAATATTAAAAAATAATGTGAAACTTTACCTTTTTTAATACAATGTTTTACAAAGTATCTCATTCATTTGCCTGTTTATAATATTTCAAGTTGATCTCTTTGAAAATATGTATTAAACAGTAACACATTTTGGAAATCATTGTTATTATTGAATCGACAGATATAAGAGCGGTAAATAAAATTCGAAATCAAATATTTACTAATGTTGATTATAAAAATAAAATCCAAAAGATATTTTTTTCTGAGAAATATATTAAATGTATGTAACGATAAGTTTAAAGACTACATAAAATAATGTCATTTTCTCGCTTGATTTCGTAACAACCAATTTAAAATCGGAACATTATTACGGCAGTTAAGTAATGTGCGAATATCAGATGTATGTGCCTGCCTTACATGATTAGCTTGGAATTCAATTTGTTGACTGTACGTCTGTCTATCTTTATACACTACTAACCTTAGACGAAGGTGAAGGTGATCACCAGTCAAAACAAAATATTACAATATATCTACATAAACACGTGTTTCATGCCGGAACTCGCCGTTGTCATTATTCTATTACAATTATGGAAGCCTTGGTTGTGCAGTATGTGTTTATAGATAATAATTCATATTTTTAATAGCCAAGCCATGTTATACTCACATATTTTTAACAATTATACAAAAATAGGTTTACTTATATGCAATTAATATTATTTGTTATTACATATAGTATTATAGGAATTATAAGCTTTAACACCAGAATATTAACAGAAGTTAAAATAAACAAGATACATAATGAATATTAAATTAGTGTACACGTGATAAGCACACGTGATTTGCTAACAAAAATTTTGACAGAATCGTAGTTTCAATATTTATGAGAGTTATTTAGAATCAGTTGTTAGTTAGGCTTTGATTGTTGTTTATAAAGAAAAGTAACCGTTTAACAAATCAATGGTTTTTGATTTAGCTTATTTAAGTCTAGGAGGTATATATTATTCAGACAGTTTATGTTTAATTTTGGGGTTTATTAAACGAGTTTTGATTCATCTTTTAGTTTTTGATGCTTTTCTTATTCACAATGTATATTGTGAATCGGAAACTTACTTCATAAATACCATTGTTGGATAGGCGTATTATTGCTAACACTGATGTAGCCGAAACCTGTGATTTAACTACCTATATTTTGCTAAGCCAAAGAACAACATCTTAATCGACATTACTCTGGAAGGTTAATAGATACAAATATATAAGGTACTCTTTAATAAATACATATAGAGTTAACATGTATTTTAATGAAAAGCGTGTGTACCAAGAAAAATAAAGGTTACAAAGTAAGCCGGCGATGCAACAGTCACGTGCAACGTTATCACGTGTGTTGATAACGCCGAGATGGAAACCCTGAAACGGGTGGGCACATCGCGGTAATGATAAATGCGGCATTGACCCTATTCTGTACACACATGTAACATACGGCGTGTTATGTTATCTCGCCTAAGGGCGACCGGCAAAGGCGGTGTACAATTGAATGGGACTTTTTAGTACATTTAAGTACAAAACCCCTTCTTTTTGTATTATATTTACTTACTTCACATACTACTTATTTTGTTTAAAAGTTCTCAACAAGTGAAATCAGTCAGCAAAAATCTAAGAGTTCCAGGATAGATCTCTGTGCATTACAAATGTGTGTGCACAAATATGTCTGTTTTTATTGGGCTGAGTGTTTTTTCTCTATGAAATGTACTTGGGTATTATTAAAAAAATAGTTATAACTCGATAATTAAAGAATGATCCTTTAGTTGTTTTCGAATCGATAGTGCTGTGTGAATTTCTGCATATTTATGGATATAGTGTCCCGGCAACCACGTTACAGGGCCAAATAATAACAATTGACGAATTTATAAATAAATCACTAAAATATCTTGATTGAATGTAGTATAATAAAGACATTAAAAAACAGTCAATAAAATACACAGTGATCTCATAACGAGATTAATGCGTCCTCTGCACGGTAAAATCTAACTCATGACTGCTATACCGGAAGAAATAGATAAGTACTTTAGTGTTCCTCGTAGTAATCTCTTTTCGGAAATATAGAATTACCTAATCATAATATGCATGTGGAAAGCCGAGCATCCGAAAATATTACTAATATAACACTAAGATTTAAAACTGTTATAACGTATCGGTTATGGGTTTACAACTACATATGATTAGTTTAAAGTTAGCATTTCCATCTTTAAAACTAGGATACACCACTATTATAACTAAAACAGTTAAGCTATACCTACAGCTTATATAATATACGGCTATCGATCACTGTTTCTCAATCGCATTGTACTCAATACAAATTTCAAGTTTCAGATCTAATCACTTAACGTTTAAGGTCGTATCTATTTTAATATAAGCTTAATCAGAGTTATCCCACTTCAATGGCACGTTAACAGCTTATTAATTTGTTTTGTTTTATGATTACAAGCAAGAGAATGATTCGTCATGATGTTTTGGGTCCTTGACTTTCCGTTCCATTTAACCTTATTAGAAGACAAAGTTTTTTGTTAACAATATTCGGTACCCCAACGTTTTTGTATCGCCAGGAGTACATGTAGCTAAACAATTGTTTATTACAAATGTATGCATATATTTATTATTTACTTCAGTATTACATATAGTTTTTATGCTATTATATATCACAATTTTACCATTCAGATTACCGCATGGTAAATGGATAGCCATACACTATTGTTACATAGATAGGTAACAATAGTGTTACCTTTTGTTAGAATTACTGAAATAAGATTGTTTTATGAAGGTCTACACAGTCACAGTATAAAGATATTATAAGGAAAGTTATTGAAAAATGCTTCGATTTATGAATGCAAAATTTGCCCATTGAGCAAGCCAAATCTCGTTTGTAGGGGTAACCAAGGATTTCAATTAAGCAAACATCATAAGCTATGATGCTAATACGAAACGTGTTTATCCTAAAATCGCGGCAAGTTTTCTGCTCCTCGCGGAACTCAGCAAGCTAATTGCTTTGCCTAAAATATATGATATTAAATTTAAAAATCTTTTTTTGAATGCGAGGTTTTATTTTGCCATTTCATATCAACAAAAAATTGTGTCAATTTAGCGGGCTATCTTGAAAATACCTATTTTGCAATTAGTATTTTAAATACAAAATAAAACTATTTATTGCATTTGAAATAGTAAATCTGTAAAGCATTTTGCATTTAAATACTTTTTTAAGCCATTTTGTATATCTCTGATTAAATGTCTGTGCCTCTCTCTCTTTCTTCAACCTATCACAGTCCACTGCTGGACATAGGTCTCCCCTATTTTGCTCCAGATGTCCCGGTCCGCCGCTTTTCTCATCCAGCTTACACCAGCGACCTTCCGCAAGTCGTCGGTTGTCTGTGCCTGCTGCGATTAAACTAAAGTACCTACTTAGTAAGTACATTTTTATTTTCAAATTAATACATCATCTTAATTTTAACAGCTTGAATAAGATATGATTAAAATAAGGGATAATTATTTCATGTTATTATTGAGATTGAATATTGAAAAAAAAAGGAATTTATTTTTGTTGCCAATTACGTTGGCTAGCATGTAACAGGGAGATAACAGATTTATATCAATGATGTAACTGTCAGTAGAAAATGCATAGATTGCCTTATCGTTCGCTCAATGCCGGGGCCAACTCGCGTGACGTTTATTTACACGATTAGTTGATAAATAGGCCTAATTACTCATTTGCAAATGAGATACAATGCCAGCATTTCCTTTCATTATCCTTGTTTAAGAAATAGTGGTCTGATGATAAAGATAACTCACACGATTTACGATGGATGACTTTGAAAGTGATTTGATAAGGTGGTATTATAGGCTTCAATTCTCATCCACCTTCACCTAGCCTTCAATGTCTTGCCACAAGATAACGCAAATTTACATGTGATGTTTGAAAAGTATTATGATTAAACGGACTGCACTTCAACTGCACCATTTGAAATGCTTCGTTGAAAAATGATATCTCAATAAGGGATACAAAACACACTTATTAATAATAATACGAAACAAAAACCTAAACTACATTTAAAACAGGTGCCTAAAGAAACAAAACTTTAAAAACTACAGAAGATTAATTAAAAATATACGCATAAAAACAAAATTCTGTGGCTTTGAAACTAATAATATAGTAGAATATAAATATAAAAACTATTGCTGGAGGTAATTTCATAGGCTGAAAGTAGATACCCGAGCTAGCATAAGTATCACATCCCGTTGGCTGTCGTAAGTAAAAAACGGACGAATTACAATTACTTAGACGAAGGCAACTTTAGATCAATTGGGTAAGCATGTCCCTTGCGTCACATATTCACGATTGCGGTGCGTAAGGTCAGTATCGTCATTTAATTTCGCACGCTTTCGTAACAAATTTAACTTATACGGCTAAAATCTCTCAAGCCACTATAGACTTCACGCCAAAGAAAACCTGTCTAAAGTAGCGTACGTAATTTTGGCAGATGATATAACTATATCTGTGGCCATGGAGATGAATATTGCAGAATTTACTTAAAGACAATAACGGATATTCAATCCTTGATCTAAAAAAATCAAACCTATTACCTAAGTTAAAACTTAAGTGATTCACCAAGCATCATTTGGAAAATTTAACCTTTAAGGTTCTGGGAAGATAGAAAATGAAAAATATACTCTTGTTTTATATAATAATAAAATATATTTTTTAAGGAACGATAGGGATTGCATAAGTTAAACAACGTCTTAATTATTAGTTGTCGGATGACAATACAATTAGGTTTGAATCTAATCTAAGGCCCGTATTCTAGAACGTGACTCAATGTTGATCTTTACTTAAAAAAAGAAAGGGATAGCGCTATATTCGACAAATAGCTGCATCCCTTTCTAACTCTATTTAAGTAAAGATCAATGCTGGAGTCTCTTTTTAGAATACGGCCCTAAAAGTGATTAATCTAAAGTGATTGAAGATTTATAATATCGTATATTCGTAAGAGGACTGAGAAAAAAGTACTGACAAAAAAGTCTATATTAAAATGTGTTGCTAAGGGAAATCTAACTTAAACATTAAAAATATGGCAGATGTTGGCAACACCCCATGTATCAAACTTGAAATCAAAACAACTCCAATGATCGGGGTCACAGAAAAAGCACGTTGCGCGGGCGCAGTTCTCGCGTTCATCCCCTCTGACCTTGTCGCTAGTGTCGAGTAACGTTACACGTGGCGTAAAAGGGGCAGTTCCGAAAACGATATTTTCACACAATTACTCCAGTTGGGTAATTTTAGCCAATCTTAGGATAGGCACTGAGAATGTTGTAAAAATCTACAAGTTCTTTGGCTGAAACCTTACGTGAAATTTTTGTTTCTCTTCAAAATATATATTCTATTAAAAATACATATTTTCCCAGCATACTAAATCAAGTAGAAGTGAACTAATTTGAATTTTATTATTGATTATTAGTGACGATATATTAATTTTTTTGCGGCATAAATGACCGTCTCTTTGCTTACTACTTAGTATAGAATTTTAATTTGTCTCCTTCCTTACCCATAATAGTTTTTCCAAGGACGTCACGGGTGGACGTTAATCGTGGGAAATTATTATATGCAGACATGAAAACGACGTAATCCCTAGTCTTAATAAAAAAAAATAATATCAATATTTTGAGATATCACATTATGATTTTTTGTCTACTGACTATTTAATATACGTCTCAAAACACCCTTTATAGTAAGTTATCTTAGGATATAATTTAGTTTTCGATTACTTTAGAAAGAAATTTATGAACAGTTGGTCAGCCAAGTGATCCTTTTGTATTAAGTCGGAGTTTCTTTTTTCCCAACGTAGAAAAAACAGGTCTACTATATATTTTGATCATGACACGCCCCTTGTATTCAAATCTTTTCTAAAAAGGTTTTTTTTTCTGAGTCTCATTATTCTCTTAAATACATCGCAGTCCACTCCTGGACAAAGGTCTTTCCTATTTTGCGCATATCTAACACTTTTATCATCCAACCTGTACCAGCGATCTTTCACCAATCATCGTGCTGATTAGGCTAACAAGCTTCGACGACTATAAATCTTTTGACATACATATTTGTATATACATACATGTATATTCTAGAGTGGAGACCGCGTCTTGGCAAGCGTAGCGTTGGATGGATTGACGGCTTGCGAAAGGTCGCTGATGGAGGCTGGATGAGAAAAGTGGAGGACCGGCAAATCCGGCGCAAAATGGGGCAGACCTATGTCCAGCGATGAAGTGCGATAGATCGAAGAGAGACATATATTATAATATAGTGTATCGAATAAAGGCACATATTATACATTGGCGTGCACCCCATATATACATAGCAACAAGCAGTGCATAATCTGTGCATACAGATAGCCCGGAAAATTGCCAATATATTATATGATTCCCACTTATTCTCCCATTTTCCTCTGCAAATTTGAAACCATAGGCGATCTTCTGTCATCAACAGCACTCAATTAGACAATAATGTTAATTATGTATGTTTTACGATTTGTGTCACTCACTTTGCATACCATACTCATAATCTCTGTGCACGCCACTGATATTATGTGCCTATTCGCTTTATTTAACCAGAGTTACATTATTAGGCATTACATCGGTCTAGACACGCTTTCATATACCAAGCGTTTGGCGAAACCAAAGCTTAAATCCTTGAACTTGCAATGTAAGGTCGGAATCACATTGATTATTACGACATTCTATAGGGCTCTCCCTTCCGACCTTTTGAATTTCAAAAAGACCAAGGCTAGGCTGACTGAGGGGGCTCTTTTATTAGCATTCAAGCATTATATAATAATGTTTTATCCGGATTACATATACACTGATGAGGTTTTTTGCTTTATAATTCCAATAATAGTGATGTACGATGTACGTGTTGAATTATTGATTTAATAAGTTGACTTTTATTTGAATCTTAAGAAATTTTTTGTCAATACAAAAAATGTCCTAATATTTGTTTATTTGGATAAAATAATAGTTAAGATTGTCATGACGAGTACAACGTAACCTATGTAATTAGTTCTATTTTTCTCGGACTTGGTACATATATTTGATTATTTTACATAACTAGATGTATATGCAAAATTTAAGAGAAAGGGTGATCAAACGTGGCTTCATTTAATATAATATCAAAATTAATAATTATCAAAGAATAATGTAGAGTTTGAAAAAAAAACGCAAATCTCTCTCGCCCAAACCTTTCAACTTTTCGTACGTTCAAATTGAGAGACCACATTTGCTTTTTTTAGCTTCTAGTAAAAGTTCTTAAACGATTGCGTGTGTAAAACTTGAACCCTTATTTGTAATAGTTGAATATGAAACTGGTAACTTTCGTTCGATTATATATACAGGCGAATATAATAATATATAGGCGACTCTGCAGTTATCTATATTTGGGGATCTTTTCACAACAGCTTTTAATAGCTAAGTACTCTCAGCAGAAGATTTGTCAGCCTAAATATAATTAACCAAGGACCAATTACAATTATCTTCTCTCTGCTGCCTAATAAGCGAAAAATGCATACAGAAGGTGTTATATGAACTGATTGCAAAAAGTTTACATTAAGTGGGTGCAACAATATGTCTTTAACTATTTCTTTAAGATTATTTTAAATGTGCTTGAACCACTGTCAATGCAATTTTAAGTTTGTTAAAGTAATGGTTCACAACGTAACATTTTGGATCACACATGAAATCATTTCTTGACAAAAACATCCAATGGACATGTTCATTCCTATACGATAACTGGGAAAGGTTGAGTTTTATTTGGTACTTCCAACTTATAATGTTAGAATTAAAATGAAGCGCCTTGCACTTGAATTCACTTATTTATAATAAAATAATATTGTTATATAATATAACAAGGGGAGCAAGTCACAAAAGATCTTCTAGGTCGAAGTGACTACAGGTCTGTATAAGCCTCAAAAAACAAACCGGGTCGACGTATACTGGAATAGTCCAGTATACGCTAATTGAACCATAGGGTTCAATTAACAATCATTAATAAAAATATCACATAATATTTAATATTTCGGAAGGTGCATTATCTGTTTTCCGATAAACACTATCATGCTTAGGACAAGGGTAGATGGTATTCATTTTGGAAGGTATGTTTTGTGATTGAGTTATTTATTTCTCCCCATTTAGGCATTTATCCGACGCTCTTACGGTGGAGGAAAACATCGTGGGAAAACCAAAGCGCACACCTACGAAGATATTCAAGGGTTGTGCGTGAAGGCCCGCGTGGACGATTAAGGCCTATATACCCTTAAACGGTGGGGTCGTATACTAAGCTGAGATGATGATGATAATATAGGCATTTCATAAGAAGTATCGCACATTTATTCGAATATGTCAAAAACAAACCAGACAAGACTGGTGCCGTGCTGATGTTTGTTTTTTATTTGATTGCTTCCTTATAGCGATTGATCATAATTACTTACGTACTTAACACTGACGTTTTGAAGAGAGTGCAATGAACTCGAAGGTCGTTTTCAAAGATAAATATAAATTACATAAGAAATAACTGTCAGAGTTCAATAACCTTATTATAATATCCCGGTCCATTGACCCAGCAAGGCCGTTCGATCTTATACCTACTTGGAAAATTATTCAATAAATTTACTAAAGGTCGAGTAACATTTTGGAATATGTATTTAATTTAGTATTAATAAGAGTAAATTTTTTTTTAAATATACACTCGTTTTAGGGTTGGTCATTGACTTCTTATTACTGACTTGATACTCATATTAAAATAAAGTGTCGGTCAACGTCCGATCCCGAAGAAGAATACCTAAATCGATAATTTTAAGAAATCTTAAAGCCGCCAGCTCTAATTATTGCATAATAAAAAAGTTATATAATACCTAAGAATTTCTTCAAAGGTGAATACACTTTCGAATCATATATTATTACGTGAACTTATTTCCTAATAATCAGAGAAAAAATTACATAAGTTTTCAATTCCGTTAAGATTTAGGCTCTTTTCGACCGTTAAGATTTAGGCTGATTGCTCAATTGACATACGGGTTTAGGTACATTCTTATTTCGGCAATTCATTGTTTACAACCAATCTTATTGCAAAAAAGTATCAAAACCTAACCTAATCTAGGTACACTTGTGATTAAAAAGTCTGATTACCTATATAAAGATCGCAAGACGTTATATAGTTTGTCTCAATTATTATATTTGATGAATATAATAAATTTAAAACAGGGCACACCGTCTTAACGGTATGAGCATTGAATTTACTATTAAATACAATATGAAAATCCAATCATTATCTTAAAACAATAGATGGAACTCTTTCAATTGTATAAACATTGTATTCACAGAAAATCTGGCTAGTATATTATGTAGGTTACAAACGCTCACAAGTGGTGGTGGAATAAATCTAATCTGCTGATTAAGCACATGAAGTTTATTGACCGCCTGACGTATGTTTTAAAACTTCACACAGCATCGTGTGTAGCTAAAACAAATGATCATTGCAATAAAATTATTATGTCAAGTTTATCACTAGCCAATTTATTGCCCCACTGGGTACAGGCATATACCACAAAACTATAGGAGACTGGGCCCTATTTAGATGACAATCCTACATGGTTACTATTCGTTCTCGAGGGGTGGGGAACGGGCAGTTATGTTATACGCACTGAGCGTATCCAACCGTGCAGCCTGTCGACGTTATCTTTGTGGATACATACTTCCTTCTGTTAGGGAAAGGGGAGGTCCACTAACCCATCCTTTAATTCGCAGAGGCTCGTGTAGTGTGTGCAGCTGATGGGAGATTGAGCCCTAAATATCATTCGAATTAATGCAAATTGATGGTGTTTACCATCCTAATATACTTACCAGTAACAAGGATGCTTTTGAACCTAGGCAAAACTCAAGACAATATTTTTCGAACACCACTAATCTATTCTATGAGATTCCGATTATCTATAAAGATTAGTTATTTAATTATTGTATGTTCAAATTCAAAATAGTTGTATTACTGTATTTCTTATTGCATTGTAAAATACTTAGTTGATATATATATATTAGAAAAAGTAAGTTACGGTTTTTTTAGTTTTAGTTACGTTTTCTTGACGAATGATAAACGAGACTTTGGCGACCTTTCGACGATGTATGACTACACCGAGCAGATCATTAACAAAATATGTAATAACCAACACTCGGTTATTATATACTACTGCTGGAGTATGTGTTTCCCGAAAAATACAATATGGGGATCTTTAAATCAAGAGTGAAAAGGATCTTGTCTATCTAGGTAAGCGTGCTCCATCCTGGGCGCATCGTCTGTGCAAGGAGGCGTCAAACGCGAACCTATAAATTTGTAAACATAAAAAACAAACTTATGTACAATCTATGAGAGAGCCTAGATTTCTTACTACAATGTACTATCGTGGTTTACGTTGCGTAAATCATAAAAAATAATAGTGTATAACAAATAAGATAGCCTACTTTATAGCATCATCTGGAAATTTCCAGATGTTGTACGTAATAGATAGAGTATAGTAGGTCAATATATCAATATTTAGATATTATTAAAGGCAAATATTATTTCATTATTTTAATATGCACAAGAACGAAGGTCTTTTTATTTGTAGAAGCACAAATTAAAATATGTTAAGTTTCTGCGGATAGAATAAATTTAGAATTTCAATATGAACATACTAAGTGTGTACGATTTGCATTAGGGACATACCCGACCATAAAATAATTTATGCACGTGACGTAATCATAAGTCATTCAGCATTCCTGCTTTTAGTTATAAATCATTTTAACCTCTTACTTAACGTACGTACGTGCAGTGATTTAGTCAACGCCTTATCATGACGTCGTACGTCATAATAAGGCGTTGACTAAATCACTGCAGTTCCACTGTAGGACACAAGTCTTCCCAAACAGCAAAGCTATGGAAAAATTGTACGGTAATCCTAATGCTGGGTCCACACTAATGGGTAATGCTATTAATTATCGCGATAATGGACGTTAATTTCAGGATAGTCTCCATCAATTGACGCGATAAATTGGCAGCTGTAACTATTAAAAATTATCACAATAATTATCGCGTTAATCGCTCATAGACAGTACATTAGTGGCCCCAGCATAAGATTGTAGCTGGAACCGACGGCTTAAGACGTCAAGCAAACCGAAGCACGGAACTTTACTCTCCAGGCAATCAGAACTTTCAGCCTGCAACGTCCTAACCAAACTGAAAAAACAAACACAAAGTGACTTCCACTATGCAGCATTCGAACCCACAGCCCCAGATCACGCAGCGATCTGAATCCAACGCCCAGACTACTAGACTACTGGGGCAGTTTATACACCATATATTTTATACTTTCCCTGGATTACTGCGTTGTCTATGGATACAAAAGGGACCAGTGTAGTATTTTTTTCACATTTACCATATTTATAAATAAGGTGGAGTACATATACCTATGTGTATTTACGAAACTGAGTATTTAAGTATTGTTGTGTTGTATCAAGCCTGTAATATGGGTAATATTAGGCTACATGCTTAGTTTGGGACCGGATGGCGTTGTGTAAATGGTAGTGGTTATTTACTCGTATTTATTGTATCATTTCATTACTCTATCACTTTCGTCGTATTAGGTTTTTCTTTTCTTACAGGACATAGTACACGCATGCATCTCTACAGCTACATGTAATATAAATTTATTATCCTAAATATTGTAATTCCCCGGTGTTACTATCAGTTATTTATATTAAAGTTGACACTTCACTGCAAGATATTGCCTACTTAACTAACCTATTGCCTAATACATTACATTATACGACGCTGCCTTTTAAGTCGTTTCATTTGCCAATCTCACGCCATTATTGAAAATCATATATCATTTACATTTTTTAATTAAGTATTCGAAACCAAAATAATGTTTTCAGATTGATCTAAAAATTGTATCGTATATTGTATTCAAAGGTGACAAGTCGGTAGTAAAAATGGAAATATCTTAGGAAAATTAGCGTGTGAGGAGATCGCGTCTGTGTTTAGTAGGTAATGCAGCATCGTATTTTAGGATTGAAGAAGCTGGCACTTAGAATACTTGGTACTTAGAACTCAAGCCTCAATGACAAGCCACGCGAAGGTCGTCCAAAACCCCCATGAGTCCCATGACGCTTAATATCGAAGCCGTGCAGAAGCTAATCCTCGAAGATATGTGACATACCTAGAAATATAGGCATCCGTTGGCATTTCAGGGACTACTGTCCAAAAACTCCTACATGAAAAACTTGGCGTAAGAATTTTTTTCTCTCGGGACATTTTGAGGCGATGACCAATAAATAGGAAGCAAGCGTAGCGTAGGACGCCCTCCGGCCCGATGGACCGACGACTTGCGGAAGGTCGCTGGTGGGAGCTGGATGAGAAAAGCGGAGGACCGGGATATCTGGCGCAAAATGGGGGAGACCTATGTCCAGCAGTGGACTGCGATAGGTTGAAGAGAGAGAGACCAATAAATACCCTATGTTAGCTGGTGTCGACAAACTCTGCACCGATTCAACCGAGTAGAGTCAAAGCATGTATACGATATGGTTAGTGGTGACGAATCTTGGATATATGCTTACGATCCAGATTCTAAGCAGCAGTCAACTGTCTGGGTCTTCCAGGATGAGCCAAACCGACAAAGTCAAACGCTCTCGCAGCACTAAAAATATATTTCTTTAGTATGTGAAAATTACGGATTGCCCAATAAAAGAGATTAGCCCTAGAAAGATGTAGTAGTAAATGTGGAAAACACATACAAGAAAATAAATGTAATATATTATTATAGTTTATTAATTAAACTGTTGCTACTAAAAAGTTACAGCAATCCGGACAGCCGGACTACTGCTACTAGAGGATATTTCCTGAATATCAAATAATGAACCTATTATTTCGTTACTTTATATAAGAGATAAGCCCTCCACGCGAGATCATTGCCGCTTTATTGGTGGTAACGGACTACACCCATAAGTCATGGCCGTGATTTACCTCAACGTAAAATCACTAACATACTCAAAAAAAAATATATAGAGGGGCTCTTAATATTTATTTCTGACATCCCTCTTATGTCAAAGCGAAGCTCGGTTTTGCTAATGATAAGGCTGAAAGCCCTGATTACCACTGCTTGGTAGAACTGTGAAAGCCGCCACTTAAAAAAAACTAAACAAATTTGGCGGCAAACAGCCGGTGCGGCACATCACATTCATTTCACATTTCACTTTCGTCGAGCCGAACCAAGTACGGCAGCAAACGGTCCGGTGTCGATGACCCGGTGTCCTCGCCGCGTGCCGGTTAGATAATTTCCGCACTTCGTTGTCAAAATACTCATGACCCAATGGTACACTGAATTCGCGAGTTCACTGAACTCCCATCGAACAAGTATCACATGCGATACGTGAAGTGATTATTTGGCCGATACGTTCTAGCGTATCAGTTGACGATACTGCATTTCAATTGTCAGATTTAAAAATAGAACACTCTTTAAGGAGTATTAAAAAATATACTTATTTATATTCATTATCATTGGTTTTTCTACGCTAACAATAAGTTAGCGTAGAAAAACCATAATCACAAATTCCATTTTCTAATACACAGAAGTATGTCAACCTCAAACTGCCGTCATATATGAGTATCTTCAGTTGAGCTTAAGAGATTCAGTACAAAATAAGAAGCTGAAAATTCTTATTATTTTGAGGTCACTGATTTGAGGACACAAAACAGTCGTTTTAACTATATTAAAGCATACGTCTACTGTAACTAATAGGTGGTAAATGGTAGTTAATATTGCGTAGCAAAAAGGTAGCGTTGAAACATGCATGTACAAAACTTTCCCGGTACAAATCGATCGATTATGCTATGACAAAGATGGGAAAATACGGGTGGTTCGCTGTAGGGAAAATTGCAGCTGCATTAAGGGCGTTGAAAATTTATAAGAATCGTTAGGTAAGGCATCGAGGTTTTCCTATATATTTTTTAGAAAATCTTTATAATCATCCGGAATATCAAGAAGGCATCATGTGTTCTATTATGGATAGAATGAGTGTAAACAATATTTAAATCTTGAATCCACTAGTGTAAAGTACGACACTTAAGCACACTTCGGATAATGAGAGAATAACAAGCGTAATAGATCAACGAGCAGCGATAAGAATCGATAATCAATAACAATATGCATTAGCGGGTTATTGATCTGCCTTGAGAGTTGAGATACCATTAGAATACTTCGTGGACACGCTTCTACGGCGTAGTCGTCTACGAAACTAATGCTAGTTATTCTAGAATTGAAGTAAACATAAAGTCTACAACTTTGTGGACCATTAGAAAGGAAAACATAATTTGGATTGTACAAACCGAGCAATCGAATTAAATTGTATGAATTGCAGGAAATAAACACCTTGAGAAACTGTTAAATAAATATTCCTTAGACTAGGAAATAAATACTAGTTTTAACTAGTGTAAAATTGTAGTTGTAATTTTTTACGATGTTTATTTACTGTACTCTTTTAGGTTCACTAGTGATTCCTGATTATACTTATCTTCTTATGGTTCAATCTGATTAAAATGATCGAAACTTTATTGGTTGACCACAATTTAGTCTAATAATAAAAATATCATTTCCTAACATACCTATTATCTTGCAACAAGCTAGTATTATATAATATATAATGTCAATTAAAAAAATACAAAATACTTAAATATGTCAGCCAGGTAAAGGCCAGGTAGGTACCTACGTGACATAACTAATAATCGCTAAAATACTGATATTTTTTTACTAATATGCACCTTACCTTTAATAACAATATAGGAAACAGTATTATTTCTATTTTTATCGTATAAACTTATTACAGCGTCGGTGGCTCAATGGTGTGGACTGTTGCCCTCTTACCGGGAAGGCTGAGGTTCAAATCCATTGAGGTACCAATGTGTTTTCATATTCATTTAGACTTAGGGCTGCCTACGATTTCGCAGTACCTAAAGTTGGCGTCCAAACGCTTCTTCGACTCGGCAATAGCGCATTCAAACCCGCTCATTGTCTCCTCTGCTGATTATTCAACAACAGCAGCTAATAATAATAATATTTCACCTCGCGCGCGTAAACGTCGGCGTCCACGGGACGTGCTAACGATCCGGACGACCCTACCACGGTCGCCGCCGCATCGGCGGCCGAAATAGCTAAACAAAAATTACTCTCTACAAACCGACAACCGAGATTCCGCCGTGCCCGTGCTTTTCTCCCCAAACATATGTTAGGCTACCAAGCCCCCCCCCCCCCCCCCAAAATGCCCTAAGCCGAGGTTCGAGTCCCGTTCGGGGACGCCCTTAGGCTCGTTGTGTAAATGTTTAAGGCTGAGAGCCATCTGCGCTCGCCACTTGCCCGGTGAAGCTGTAACGGCCATCTGCGGCCCAACAGCAGTAGTCAGTTCGGAAAAAAAAAGTGTTTTCATATTTTCGAAATTATATGTACATTATCCAACGCTCTTACGGTGAAGGAAAACATAGTGAGGAAACCTCCATGCACGCCTGCGAAGAGATTAAACGGTTGTGTGTGAAGTCGTCCAATCCGCACTGGGCCCGCGTGGACGACTAAGGCCTAATCACCCTTTACGGGTAGGCTCGGCCCCTCGGTGGGGACGTTTAATGAGCTGATGATGATGAAACTTATTACACAAAAAATAATAAAATACAAAAACTTTTTTTTGCGAACCAGTTTTGTTGTAAAATAATGCATTATAATTATGTGAAGGAATTTTCCTAAACATGATGTTAATCCGTATCCAAATAAATAGATACGTTATTCATCGCGGACACACGGACGAAGACGTGGGCAAAAGCTAGTAGTAATACTCTTAGATAATATCATTTATAAGCGTAGTTTGCCATGGGGCTTGTCATTCCCAATCTTCAGATTCAGCCTAACCCTAGGTTCTGATGTCTTTAGAGTTTTTGTCTGGATATGACCTTTGCTAAAAGAATATTGATATGTTTATTGAATAAGGTTTTATTGCTTGGTTACGTAGGATTCGAAAACGTTATTTCAAATAAGATACCCCATCAATTCTCAATAGAATCCAATATTTGTGTTACATTGCGTGTGTGACGTAGCCCTAAATGTAGGTTATCTAAACATTTACAAAAACACGATGAAATTAGCGTGGTGATGTCAGTGTGGTAGTGACGATGATAAAAAGTTGATTAATTGGAATACTTTCACAATATTTGAAATATATGCTAAACACATTGACGTAGACATAGTTTATTTATACCTATACAAATATATATAATATTATTATACCTTATTGAAAGAACGAGAAAGCAGTGTAAATATATAATGCCCGAAACTATGTTTACACTAAAAGTAACAATATATGGATTTTCTTAAGTTGAGAAGCTGGCTATCACAAAGACAGCGATTCAATTTGTAATTTCTATTTAATACAGAACAAATGTCAATAAAATATTACCTTAAGAAAATCACACACGTTGTCACAGTGTTGAGCTGCGTGACCTAGAGAAAAATCACTTTGTGCGACATTTCCTAGTTTCGTTAGGCCATTGCGGACGGAATCACCTGATTGTCCGAAAATAATGATGATTCCGTGCGCTTGGAGGGTTTGTGAAACCACGTATATTTAATAATTGTGCACCGTGGTAAAGCCGTCGGTCCCGGCTACCATCTTAGCAGAGGATACCTCCTTCAAAGGGTACATTGTACAGCGTAAGCGTGGGTGACGCGGGCCTCGAAAGCCCGCAAATGCAAATATTAAAATAATTACTGAGCTAGTCTATTAATAAATTATAAAAAAACCAGCGAACAAATATCTGGCAATAATAACTAGAACATTTTTGTTTAAGAAAATAATTACAATGAGAAGTTGCATTTTTAAGAATAAAAATTTGAGTATTATTATTATTTTTTCTCCCAATAAAATCTATCCTCTTGCGTTATCCATCAGTGGGCCTCGTAAAATATATCGTGTCCACATAAAATTTAGGGCTACTGCGTCTTAGTATGTTAGTAGTTAACACTAACCATTCCGCGTTGGGCCATCGTGGTGGATTACGGCTCAATCTCCCCAAAGGTATGCTGTGTAGGAAATCATGTCTTGTCACCGTGATGGTCACATTGTTATTCACAAAACTACCACACAGACACAGAAGGTATATTCGTAGGTACTACCATACCATCTTATCAAGTGCTACAGCTTACCTACTCAAATGTAGACGCTTAGTACCTAAATCATCTAACGATAACGCCACTTCCCAACTATGCAGTTTTCCTAATATGCAGCTATTCATAATGCATCCTTATATTCGCAAGGGCGATGACACCAGGATATAGGCACATAAGTTACGTATGAGCATACGGGTAATCTATATTCCGGATTTTTGACGTGATGACGTCAAGTAGAACTTAGTGCAGAGGAATTTGATTAGCAGGTCGACGACCGTGCCCGGGAGTAGGTTATGCCAAAATAACTTTCTATATTTAATTCAAAATTCTATGCAAAATATTTGATTAAAAACAAATTTCCATACATAAGTTTTGCCAGTTCACTTCAGCTAGATAACAAAACGTTACCAAATGTTGGAAACTTCGTTTTGGTAGGTAATGATTAAATACAGTTGCTGTAACGAAAAATAAAGGAAGTCGTTTAAAAAAAAAAATAGGTAAATATGGGTAATTTAGTAATATTTATCAGTTGCGGTAACGAAATATAACGGAAGTCGTTTAAAAAAAATTAATAGGTAAATATGGGTAGGTAAATATAAAAACTTTGTTCGGTTTTGCTAAAGAAACGAACATTTGTCGCAGCCTTTTTTAAATTTGCGACAGCTGAACAGTAACGACAGCACGCACTTATATTAAACGCAGTTTATTTAACTTACAATACCCAAAGGTATATATTAAATAGTAGTCACATACACGTCCATAATATTAAATCGCAAAGCGCAAGATTAATAAAGGTTATCTGCGGACTTTGGCATTTAGCTCTGATACATTGGCGCCGATGCAGATATGTTGAGATAGCGTGTTCGCCAAAATAAGGCATAAATGCATATTAGTGAATTTGAATGTGCATGTCAGTGAACGCAGCGACCGGCGCGAGGCCGGCCGCTCACCCTGCGAATTATGTAAGCGTGCATTACCCGCATTCAAAACAAATTGCGAATAGGTGCAACGAGCTGGGCTTTGATCTTGATTTTTTGTTACGTGTAGGCACCTAAGCCGGAGTTCGTTGACATGCAGGTGCTAATTGATTGTAAGATGTAAACATGACCATTTAATCACGTTTCGAATTAACGATGTGTTGTTGTGTGTTTTGTTTGGGAATTGAAACGCATGTATTTTTGGTTAATTGAGGTATTTCAAGGTAATTACAATACAACTTAAGAATAGTACACAATACGTATAAACCAATTAAAAGACAAAGTAGCTGACTTAGGGAGTCAGCCTTTGTACCTTATTAGGTACCTCTCTCTCTTCAACTTACCGCATTTGCGCCAGATATTCCGCTCCTCTGCTTTTCTCATCCAGCTTCCACCCAGTGGTATGCACAATTATTATGGGAAGGTATGCAAAGTGAGTGCAATTAATCGCAAAAACAATAAATAATCTATACTATTAGCAAATTGTGTGCTGTTGATGACAGTAGATCGCCTATGGTTTCGTTCGCGTCCTAAGCTAGGTACTCTTGTCAAGACGCGGTCTCCACTCCAGAACTCTTCCAACGGCCATCGGTTCTGCGACATACGTGACCAGCCCACTGCTACTTATTATAACCTCAGGTAGGTAACTACCTAATATTTATTTTTATAAAAACTTCCCTCAAAATAATAGTTATTTTGCTTGCAGAGCTCATTTGGAACAAGCTCTAGGGTCTGTTTATGGCTTTCAGAATAAGCACAGCCTAAACTTTGTTGTAGGCTCCACGGTGTTCCTAAATCAACAGTAGGTAGGTAGAGTTCGCTATACCTACATCCCCAATTATGGAAAACAAGTGTAGGTACATTTCGAAAACCCTGGAACAAATATTATTTATTAATATACTAGATACATAGGTTTTGAGAAATATGAGTGTTAGTTATTCCTGCAATTCTGGAAGTCAATAGTTCGGGCTTCTAAAAGAAACTAACTTCCATACGAACTTTCAAACCTTATTTCAGAAAATTTGTAAGACCAAAATTTGATATAGTGATGAGATGCGTACTCATATTAATATGACTATGGAACCTTTTAGGAGCTACCTACCTATTCCCATCATCAGCCTACGACAGCTCACTACAGGGGTTTAAGGCTGAGAGCCATCTGCGCTCGCCAATTGCCCGGTGAAGCTGTAAGGCCAACAGCAGTAGTCAGTTCGAAAAAAAAACACTACTACAGGATTCGACCTTCCCACTGGCGCGATGGCGGGACGTGCACATCTTTGCGTTCCGACAATCTCGTGATGCAGCCTGCAATTGGCCACATTTGGAAAAATTACAAAGAGTGACGCGTTTCCTAGCCATCCTCCTCGATCACGTAAAAATCTCTAAGCCCAACGTTCATAGATCTAGACCACGCGGCGGCAGTTACGTAAGTTCTAAGTGAAGAATGTTAAAATTCTATTTGAAATTAAATTGAAAACCTACCTACAAGAAAATTGTTGTCGCATAACTATAGTCTCTAAAAGTCTTGCATAGATACCAACAAATAGGTTTAATAAAATGTAACGAGTGGTGAAATCACACAACCATTTTAATATCTTAATTTATTGCGTTTTAGAATTTATTTTAAAATTTGGCTACGGGACCCTAAAAACCACGCATGCAAGTAAAGACTATTTTCAACCTACCGTAGCCACTATTGGTCATAGGTCTCCCTCATTTTGTGCCAAATATCCCCATTCTCCTCTTTTCCCATCCAGCTTTCACCAGCGACCTTTTGAAAGTTGTCGGTCCATCGCACTTCAAACTCTTGCTCCATCTGAGTACCTATTCAACTATAACGATAAGAATAGACGATCGAAATGTTGTGTGGGCTAGGCTTCTCTAGACGACATTCAAAGTTAAATTAAATATTATCCATTGTTTCGGTGTGAATGAAGGTCATCGAGCATCGTTCTGGGACGGATGCACACAGGCTTGAGATTGCCTTGAGCCATAAAAGGTGTTGTCTTCTTACAATAAAATAACAATTACGTGAACAAATATTTTTATTTTGTATCAAAAGAGTATTTTTATCACAATTAAATAAAAGATTTTTCAGACTGGAAACAGGTAAACTATGTTGATTGGCGTGATTATATCGCGCGCCTTTATCGCTCTTCAAAAAATATCTCCTAATAAGCATCTAAGCAATGAGATACAGTCCCAAAAATATTCAATATTGCTACAATTTATGATGATACAATAAGATAAAGTTATATGCACTATGAGTAGTTACAGGATATCGTTATAATCGAATTACAATAAATTACAGTTTTACTATGTGCATTGTTCTTATGATATACCTATTTAAGTTGGTACTTTGTAAGATTCATATTAGAATTTTATTAATTTTTATAAGTAGAAATCACAAAATAATCATCAATTTTAATCAGTCTTTCTTAAACGCTTTCCATAAAGTGGTTAACCCACGTATTTACTAAAAATCCATCAATTCTCGATGTACGAGTATACTATGATAAATATAAATACCAACATAAACCATATGAACGATTACAAACCATTCATTTAATTATTATTAAGCTGCAAACTTTAAAGCAACCGGTATTTTTTACATGCTGTAAAATTGTACTAACTTAGAGAGTATAAAATACAAATTCTTAAGTTCCTAAGATAAGTTTGAGAGTTAAGGCACTTAGGTACTTACTTTTTGTGACAGTTAAAACATCCAACAGGATTCTAGCATGCACTTCGTTAAAATTGGTAAAATGTTTGAGATTCTCAATAAAATATAATGTATTTATTACATCTTAACTTTTGAATAACATTAGTCAGCCATATTTCGAATTTTAATAAAGTCAAGAACATTGCCTATTAAAATTATACATACTTTTTCAGAAAGGTATTTAGATCAAAGCTTCACCTTCATTTGCGGTCATTACCCCAGTAACCAGCGTGCACTCGACATTAGAATGCGTTTAATCAGAAGGCAAACAATTCATTTACATAATCATACCACTCAATGGGCAATCAACCTATCAAGCACTCAGATTTAATATCAATTAGTTATACGGCTTGTTAAACGAAGAGCATTTTCTCACAGGCCTTATAATCTATACTTGTGCATTGATAATGTTTGTTTTGAATTTGTTACTAATTCCAATACAACGCAACATGTCACATTATTTTTTTTCTAAAAATTACGCAATTCATTTATCAATGGACAGTCTTTTCAACAAAATATCGTATATCATAAAATAACCCCAATTGGTAGAGTGCGTATATGGATACCACCAAATCTGTATTTGCTGCTCGTTACTTAATCTTATATTCCAATGAGATTTATTTGGTTCAACCAATTATTTCGTATTATTTCAATTTATACATATGTATATAAAATTTTATTGTCTGTAATATTAAAATAACCATTATTTTCTTCATGACTATACATTTACACCGAAGTCTATTTTTTTATTTCTGCCTGTTTGTTCCGGGTAATCTCTAAAACGGCTGGACCGATTTAGTCGGGACTTTTTTGACAGGTATCTAATATAGTAAGAAAACATAGCCTACTTTTATTTCAAGAATATACTTTTTCTGTAACAAACCGCAGTGCAATGATACGTCTCGTGGAAAGAAGTTGTTGTGTTATGCACTAATATGTTTCGGGATGTGGGCACTGTAGCTAATGAAAATACCAGGTATTAGAGACCTAACATCTGTCGTCTCGGGTGTTGGGTGCAGTGCGCCATTGATGGAGGATAATACCTGTAGATGTTGGTCATGGTTTGGCGTGTCCACTTTACCATACAAGTGAGTCGTCTGACCGTCTATACACTAATAATATTGAAAAAACTTTTACAAGCGATTTTCGGTTAATGTTTCTGCGGGAGAATATCTAAGCTAGCTAGTTTAAAATTAAACTCATACTCATTTGTAACGAATATGTAAACTGCTCACATAACTTCAAATTTATTTCTTGTCCCCTTTATTACGACACTTCTACGTACTTGTAGACTTCAGATGAAAAACTGTACCAAACGAAAGATATGATTTTAGAGTCATAAAATATTTATTTAATTGGCGTATATGAGTGTCTAGCAACAGTGATACCATAAGCTAAAAATAAATTAACTTACAATAAAACGCATAACATTACTTAGTTTCCTTAGTACCCATCTGCTGCTGCACATGTTCGTTACAATGACTATGCAACGCCTCTAAGCAGTCAGTCTCTTTCTTACTCCACTTCGATTGCATTGCTACAGAAAACGCAGTACACGAGAAAGTACATAACAACTTTAAAGTACATAGCACACTTCACGCCATCTAATAGGATCGCAGTCTGTTTCTAGAAGACATAAGAAATTAAAGTTATCATCGTCGAATAGATTTCTCGACAACATCTGCATGCTCAGGTAAATCTTGTAAGACCGTTATAAGGAGGCCAATGATGTTCAATGCGATTCTAGGACATTTTGAATCTGTAAATATATAAAATAATAGTGTGCGTACCCTTGCAGGAAAGTATGTCCTAGAGTGATATGAGTTGTACAATGTTGTGCTTCTATTTCTATGTATGATGCGGCCAAATATATAATGTCATTCAGCCGTTTTGGGATAAATCGAAAAACAAGGTTCCTGCTAGTTAACGTTTTTCTAAAGCAGAAAATTTTTTAAAAACATGAGAGAACAAATAATAGTCCGTTAGAAACTTATGTGTGTGCATGAATGTGCGCCAAAAATTATATATGTCGCCTTCAGTTTTTGAAATATTCAACTTTTTAATCTCCTGCTAGGGTAACGTTTACAAAATCCCATATTCTCGGAAAACTATTGCATATGTGCGTTATGAAAATTGGCATAAATAGCCTCTTACATTGCCAATCATGTGCCGGAATTTTGAACAGAAATATCTAGATTAAGTTAAAGCGATTTTTTAAGAAAGAGAAAATATCTATAGCCTCTTTATAAAAGGCGATAAACTCATAAAAAAATTGCATTTGATCCGCTGTGA
Organism: Leucinodes orbonalis; assembly: GCA_019425675.1. Lineage (NCBI taxonomy): Eukaryota > Metazoa > Arthropoda > Insecta > Lepidoptera > Crambidae > Leucinodes > Leucinodes orbonalis. The sequence continues at coordinate 56,702 of PQWD01007102.1, forward strand.
GCCAGATTATGTTGCGCAAGTTTCCATAGTGCACATTCATTAGTGTTGAGTAATATGAGAAAAACTAAACAAAAAACCTATCAGTTTTTTGACGTTCCATACAAGACCTGGTTCAATTAAGATGAGCGATTGTAAATCCATATTTGTGCATATGTCAAGTAATAATGTGAATTTTTCACCTAAAATATTCCGTATTTAAAAATTAAACAAATCAAAAAAATAAAAATAAGATCGATTATCCACCAAAATTAGAATGCTACCTCAAAAGCGACGGTTCGATATGTACGATGGCCTTCGAAATAAACGCTTAATACCTGGTAGCTGTCGTACAGTCCGCGTTAGAAAGTTTTTGGTAATTTGGATTCATGAAATATTACTAATATAATTATGTTCCATTTCGGACAAAATAAACTTTTGTATCATTAATTATTTATGCTGTATACAAAAGTATGTGATAATAATAATTATTAAATATGTCCAAACTAATTTTGGTTTGTGGAGACCCGATCTAAGTGAAAATAAAAATTAACCTAAATCACATAATACACTTAGTATATTAATACACTTAATTAAATAACAATATATAGTAGTAATTATATAGCATTGTAATATTTCTCGCTCAGCAGCCTCGGACCGGTAGGGCTCGCAAGGCAAAGGGGCTTTGCCTTAAAGTACTTGCGATAATGATTGAAAAAGGAACACCGACAAACAAAGCAAATTAAGGATTTAGTAAGAAGTAATTTTGCCCATAAATTATATAAGGACGGCACTTTCCACTAATTATTGTTTTAACAAAAAATAAATGGCTTCGATAAAAGCTACGCTGATGGTTTGTTTATTCGCTTTCATAAGTTTTAAAGGATTTAGTTTCTGTTTCAAACTATTCTCACAAATAACGATATACATTATCACGTACTATCATCTCCGACTCCTCTCTTCTCGCTTGTAGGAAGGGACGCATGGTAATATACAATATGGTACCAGTGAAATACAACCTGCTTCCCCAGTGGTTATGAAGTCATGACTGGGCATTTATCACATATTGAGTGCCAATATCTAAGAACTCGCGTTTCATCCTACAGTATATTTTTAAAATATTTCTTGTTGTACTTAGTAACAGATAGAACGTGAGTACTACAAATACCCAGACCTGAACAAAACCTATCATCAATTAATTATGTACTACTGCCAGAATAACCATACCTGATCTCAACTGGTACGTACGCATACATCCACAGTGCTTGCAATAAGGTCAAAAGGATTATAAAATGACACGAAATTATGAAAATGCCTTACCATCATCGCAGTGCTATCATCGTAAACAAATACGTCATGGGCGTCACATATTTGCACCACTTTCAAAAACTTAAATAAACAAAATATTAACCGACCGTGTCGTTCACATCAAAACTGTATGAATACTTAACTACAAGTTAACACTTCCACAGTGTTGCACCTTAGTTTAGAAATGGGGCGTTTTGAGAAGTAAAAAGGTGCTAGATTGAGCACAATAGATTTCCGTTCTACAAATGCTTAATAATCATGTCATGAAGCCGTTTTTTTAGAGCGTCTAAAAAACGTCTTCATGGCCGATGATATATAAAAAAAGTTGTAGCATGTCGGAAACTTCATACATTGTTTAATATTTCAAATAAGCGAAAAAGAGCTAAAATCGTTAAAAAGGATTCGACCGTACTAAAAAGTCTAGATCTAGCCACAAAAGGGTGTACTTCAATTGTAGTAAAAGTTCGCATTATTCAAGGATGGGGTAACTGTTTATATATTAGTCTCTAATTATACCTTAGGTATATACCTGTCCTTTTTTCCTATAAAAAAAAAAAAAGCAAGCAATACGTAAGACGTAAGTAGCTGCGTGTGCGACCAGAGATAAGAGTCCTTGACAGTTTATTTTAACTTTGACATTTGTGTCATGACACTTTTTAGAGTTTTCTTTATTTATTGGTGTCACGCTTATCTATTCAAATCCTACGAGTTTTATAGTTGTACGTCAACTCTAAAAAAGGATAAAAGAAGTTTAAATAATTGTGCCTGCCGTGTGAAGTTTCTGTGAGAAAGAAAAATACGAACTTAATAACCTAATAATAACCTGACACCACTCACGCTACTAGCCCCAATTGTTTTATATTATAATACATACTTTAGTAATTTCCTTTTGTACTACCCAAGCATTTTATGAAATATTATAAAATATGGAACATTGTTTTCGAAAATGAATGGAATCAACTTTATCACTTACTGTACTTGAGCACAAGATTGTCAATAGGTGATGGTAAATTTAGAAGCCTCGATAAATCGAATCGTCCCGCTTCTTTAGTAGTCTTCTCATTTGGTCGATAATCGATCGTATTTTATTTTTTTTTAGATTTTTTGTTTATATCTTTTTAAATACGGAATATTTAAGGTGAAAATATTCACATTATTAGCTTGACAACGTATCACATAATCATGGTTTACAATCGCTCTCTTTAAGATTGAACCAGTTCTTGTATGTGACGTAAAAAACATGAATAGGTTTTTTTGTTTGTTTTTCTCATAATTACCACAACTAATGAATGTGCACTAGTTGAAACTTGCTGCCCACATAATCTGCGTCTCAAGACGGACAAATGCAATTTTGTATTGAGCTTATCGGCCTTTTATAAAAGAGGCTATATATTTTTTTCTCATTTCTTAAAAAATCGCTATAATTAAAAATCTAAGATATGTTTCATTGTTCAAATTTCGGCACATATTGGCACATGAAGAGCTATTTATGCAATTTTTTTCATAAACGCACATGCATAGTTTTTCGAGATATGGATTTTGTAAAACGTTACCCTAGCAGGAAGATAAAAAGTTGAATATTCAAACCCCTGAAGGCGCACATATATACATTTTTGGCGGCACATTCATGCACACACAATAATGCTTCTAACGGACTTAATTAATTTTTTCTCTCCGATGTTTTTTTAAAAAAATTTTCCTGCTAGAAAACGCTTACCGCTAGCAGGAACGTTTTTCGATTTATTCAAAAGGCTGGATGCACATCTATAAATATTGGCGCATCATACATTAGTAAAATAGAGCACAACTTGTACCATCATATCACTAGGAATACTTTCCTGCTAGGGAACCGCACACAAAATATATAAATATTAACTTTAAATATTAACCATATAATTAAATTAACTGATGCTTTGAAAATATGAACTACTGTGGTGTTGCTAGACTTTTACTCCGTAAACACGTCTGATAGATACAATTTCACATTCATAGGTGTTCTTTCTTGACCTTAATATAATGTATGTAAAAATACACATTCTATTGGTTGTAAGACATATTTTTTTTCACAGTTAGACAATTACCACACCATTCAATCTAACCTGTGAAAAAGATCTCAGTGTACTCAGTATATTCTGTTTACGAAGATAGGTATTTAGGTATTACGTTTACAGTACCTTTTTTCACAGCCATATCGAAATGTGTTTCCAAAAATACAACTGTCTCTTTCTCTCTCTTCAACCTATCGCAGTCCACTGCTGGACAGAGATCTCCTCAATTTTGTGTCAGATATCGCGGTCCTCTGCTTTTAATATCCGGTTTCCACTACCGAGCTTTCGCAAGTCGTCACGGTCCATCGAGCCGGGTCCTACGCTACGCTTGCCAAAGACTTGTCTCCACTTCAGAACTCGTCTGCTCTAACGGCCATCAGTTCTGCGATTACGTGACCAGCCCACATCATTTGCCGATCTGGCGGGCTATGTAACTTTAGTTGTCCTACGGATTAAATCATATCTAATCTTATCCCTAAGAGAGACCCTGAGCATAGCTCGCTCCATTAAAAAAATATCAAAAATAACTTGCATGTCAATATTTTTAGTTAGCCAGCCCATACTTACTGTTGATAAGTAGCCATGTAAATACACGATGAGCGTGGTGAGCTGCAAGCGCAGTTGCAAACTGTCGAACGCCGCGACACGATCGTACGCACAACCATGCGCATACCTCCACCATACGACTAACCCCCTGTAACCTGTAATTACAAGTACACGCACGCGTTACACACATACATAAAACACACATTTTATGATGACGCGAAGACTTAGCAACTAATAAAACTAAGCTAAGTGCATCAATTGCGAGAAATACAACCAAAGTCCGAGCCGTTTGACACATACGTTGACTTACTGTTATATGTATGAAATAAAATCGTTCATTAAAATTTTGACCTTAAGGCGTCATTAAAAGAGTACAAAATAAAAAAAACTAGCGAACTACTATGTCACTTTGACATGTAGCGAGCAACGTGATTATGAATGAACATTTTGCCCAACTGACGCGATGAGCAAAATTTTCCCTCAAATACTTTTAAAGGGAGATTGTGCATCTATTTAGTTTATTGGTTATCTAAGGTCGAACACCACAACAAGAGCGTACTCCACCATACCATTACCGTACATGAGCGTAGCCAGTCTTGGGCTCAGGGTGGGGCAAAAGTGAACTTATCCCGCCCCCCTTCCACCGGTTTTTTCTTTTTGTTTAAATATGTTAGAGCCATGTTGGGGCTGGCGTTCCAGCTTGCCCCAGTGTGGCTACGCCCATGTTACCGTCCCATTCATTCATCATGCAACTAACTCCCTGTTACCTGTTATACAAGTACACGCCCACGTCATAGTAAATACAAATTTTACTATGGTATATAAAAACATCTCATGGAAATATAATACACTGATTAAAATACATTAATGCAGGTTTGCAGCTCATACATCGCCCACAAGACCATTGCATAATAACTTCAAAACAAAACTACATCTAATGACTTCCACGCATCCCGATCCTAGTTTTTTCAAAG
>PQWD01007104.1:0-44838 GCA_019425675.1 Leucinodes orbonalis
TTAACAAATTTTATCGGGTAACGGTTTCTTTGTTTCAAAATCTTGATGACGACTTATTTATGAAGATTTATGTAAGTCAGTGTACAATTTCGTACACGTGGATTCCTTAATTTTATTTTGTTTCGGGCTCAAGGGTAAGAATGGTGGTGAAGTTACTGGCTGTGACTTAACGAAGTTCGAATAATTAAGAGAGATCTTTTCAATCAAAATACCTCAGCGTTTGAAGATGAAAGTCTTTTGACTATTGTGTGTTGCCAGTTATGGTATATGGTAGCGAAACGTGGCCGCTTACTTAGGGCCTCTTGAATAGGGTTAAGGTTGCTCAGTGTTTTATGGAGAAGGCTATGTTTGGTGTTTCCTTAGGTAACATAGAAAAACATAATATAAACATATGCGTGAAAAACATAACTCTCCAACGGCAGTCGGGTAAAAAATCCTTATAACAATTCCACAAACAAAAGTAGGCGTTAGTCACGCCATTTAACCTGCCTCTGTCGGCAGTAATGACCTGTATAAGGGGTGTGAGCCGCGACCACAATGGCGGACGTGACGTCACGTCCGCGTGCGCCCGCGCACGAATTTCGGAAGGAAGGCGCATAAACGATTTGAATTTTTAATTTTAACGGCCGTTACTGTCTGTGTGACTTATAAGTTCACATTGGTAGAGTTTGATAAAAAAAAATGCGTCATTTATCTGGCAATAGAAGAGTGTCTTGGTAACAGACTTGCATTTTTTTAAATTGAAATTGAAAAATGCTTTATTCAAATAAATCTTTACAGATACTTTTGAATCGTCAAAACAGTATATATTTTTTTATTAAATCTAATGACTCTACCACCGGTTCGGAATGCTGCCATCCAACGAGAAGATCCCGGCAAGAAACTCGTGGGTTACTCTTTTCAATACTTGGTTTTACAGAGTTTGGTCAAATAACAAATTTATACAATTCAATTATATGCGTCTGCTCCTGGAACACAATGCAGGCAGACTAACACCTATGCCGTTATGTTGTCACTCGTTATATTTATAGTACAATAAGACGGTCCCGTGCGTTTTGTTTATTCGATTTTATTTTCAACGCTTCTCAAAGTTTTAGGCATGATCTCAGTCGAAAATAAAACTAAATAAACAAAACGTAGGTCCCGTAAGGGAGCGTTTTATCGTACCAATGACATTTACAGACAAGGCGCTAACATAACGGCACAGGAACTATTATATGAAACGCACTATACTCCTCTAAGCGTTATGAATAAAAAAAAATGTACGCAATAGACTGTTTAATAACTAGTGAAATACAAAAGTGCATACTTTTTCACATCATTTCAGTGCCCTCTGGTATTGCAAATGTACATGGGCGGCGGTGACATTTACCATTAGATGAGCCGTCTGCTCGTTTGCCTGCTATAGCATAAAAATAATACTTATACAACTACACATATTTATAGTTGTTTTATAATTAGGTTGAGAATATACATTCAAAAAAAATTGTAAAAAAAAATTTACATTAAACCTTCAATGAATGATTATTAAACATTTTTTGGAAGTAAAAGTTCACGTCTCTAAATGTGGCATCGCGAATTTGCACAAATCACAAATGCTCTAACCTCATCTAATGATCACCTTTGATATTAAGGTCACAGTAATCATCATTTTCATTTTAGTCATTTTCGAAACATCATTTATCATTAAATTAATGTTAATACTCCGTTATACAAACATACTTAAACATATCTTTGTTTAAGAACCCGTGACAGGTCATCCGAAGGCCTGTGCCCTCCAGTGCGCCGTTATAGGCTAATGATGATGAATATTTGGCAACCCATTTCGTGTAGCGGTTAAGACGTCGACCAAGGGTTTTGGGTTCGATCCCGGGCAGTAAAAACATGTGTGTGCATGAAATTGTCTTTTTGTAATGGTCTGCGTGTTTTTTATGTATAATATATATGTTTTTACAAAAAATATATATACGTATGTTTATCCGTTGTTGAGTACCCATAATAGGCTTCACGCTTAACTTGGGGATAGATGGCGCCGTGTGAATGTCAGTGGATATTTATTATTGTTTATTATTATTATACAATATATCGATGTGGTCATCTCAGCCAAATTGACAAACAGTTCAATACATTATAATAAAAATGTTTATTCATAAAAACACAGTACAGAAAATTATTTGAACTGCTCCACATAAGGTTACCCTGACATTTTGCGGATAATTTGTCACCCAAGCCTTGTGACCTGCCTTATTGATACATGGTCATTTAACCCTATTTGGGCTTGTTTGTACTATTGATGCTAAACTACGGATAAAAATACTTTTATAGTTTCTAAGTAAATACTGGTATATACTACACTGCGATCGAACCTGGCATCCTTAGTTATCATCAACATTAAAAAGTATGCCAGCCTTATAGATTTCGATCTAAATATAGCAATGAATACCCTCCCCCGGTCTGGCTGGAACCGGTTCCGCATACTCATTGTGGTTTGCAGCCCACAGACTTCACAAGGTCGTTGAAAGGTCGCTAGTCTTTCACTGTCCACTAGATTTAAGTGAACTAAAGAAATATAAGTGGACTTCGTAAATTGACGCCTACATAAATAATATCCACAGACACACAGCGCCATCTAACCCCAAATTAAGTATTTAGCCTGTAATATTCATACTCAAGAGCGTCGGTGGCTCAGTGGTGTGGACTGTCGCCTTCCTACCGGGAGGGCTGAGGTTCAAATCCCGACACGTACCAATGTATTTTCGAATTTTCGAAAAATATATGTACGTTATCCGACGCTCTTACGGTGAAGGAAAACATCGTGAGGAAACCTTCATGCACGCCTGCGAAGAGATTGGAAGGTTGTGTGTGAAGTCGTCCAATCCGCACTGGGCCCGCGTGGACGACTAAGGCCTAATCACCCTATACGGGTAGGCTCGTGCCCCTCGGTGGGGACGTTTAATGAGCTGATGATGATGATGATGATGATGATTCATACTTAAAAACTGATATTTTCTTTTGTAAACACATACATATTATACATAGAAACATACAGACCATTACAAACAGACATGTTCATGGACAAAAATGTTTGTGCTGCTCGGGGATTAAACTCGGAACCCTTGGTATAGTAGTCGACGTCTCAACCGCTACACCAAATGGGTTGTCAATTGTTTATCATATCATCCTTTGACGGCCCACTGAAGGGGATAGGCCTTCAGGCCTTTGGATGGCTATCACGGGCCTACGTCTTGACCATTACACCACATGGGTCGTAAAAGTGTAAAGAAGCTATATAAACAGACATTGGTAGCGTTTTTTTAAAACAAGTGATTTTACTGGAAGGCAAATGAATATACGGTTCACTTGGGCTTCAATTCTACAAATTTAATATTACGACACTATTTTATCCAAATTATTCCGGTACAACTTTTAATTTTGATGTTTAGGCCTTATTTGTCCACGCGGGCCCAGTGCGGGTTGGCCGACTTCACGCACAACCTTTGAATCTCTTAGCAGGCGTGCGCAGGTTTCCTCACGATGTTTTCCTTCACCGTAAGAGCGTCGGATAACGTACATATAATTTCGAAAATTCGAAAACACATCAGAACGTGGCGGGATTTGAACCTCAGCTCTCCCGGTAGGAGGGCAACAGTCCACACCATTGCGCCACTGACGCTCTTACATAAATGAATAATACGAGTAATTTTTATGTAAATAACTTTTTAAGTTTTTTTTAATTCAATTTTAGACTTTTGAGCAACTTATTGTTTTTGTAAAAGGTTCTTTTGTGATTTTAAAGCGACTTTTAAAACGCGAGTGTATTTGTCATCGAAACAAGAAACATTTTTTTCTTCCTTTTCTCACGATATACAAATGGTATATTTATTTAGGCATTGTTTGAGAAGTGATAATGTTTGTAACACTTTTTATGAGACGCATGTGTTTGTATACATTCAATGGAATGATGAAATAGTATCCATACAGGCACAACAAATTTAACTATTTCATTATTGACGACCTATTTGGTGTTGCGGTTGAGAGGTCGGCTGCAACACCAAGGGTTCCGTGTTCGATCCCCGGGCAGTACAAACATTTGTGTGCATGATCGTGTCTGTTTGTAATGGTCTGGGTGTTTTCTATGTATGATATGTATGTATTTACAAAAAAAATGTGTATAAGTATGTTTAGCCGTTGTTTAGTACCCATAATACAGGCTTCACGCTTAACTTGGGGCTAGATGGCGCTGTGTGAATGTCATTGGATATTTATATTTATCATATAAACCTATTAATCATTTAAATGAATATTTTTTCCATAAGTTTTCCTTTTTGTTACGAGCCGATTTTAATAACTCTATATCACGTTTGTTATTTGTGGTGCTATTTTATTGACCTTATCGCATATCAAAAATTGGGACAAAATCGATATGCCCTCGGTACCCGGGACAATGCCTTCGAAATCGGGACTGTCCCGGCAAATTCGGGACGGGCGGCAACTCTGGTTATAGCCCAACCTCCCCATAGCTATGTTGGACGGGTAGGCCCATACCCTACATTGAGACACCTTAGGCCAGTTGATTGAGTTACCCATATAGACGACCTTACCCAGACTGCCTTTCTCAGACTTCACAGAGAAATCTTAGCAGAAACAAACACAGCGACGCCAACGCCAATTACGTCATTCGGATTCACCTCTGATGCGCATGCGCGAAGTTTTGCAACTATCCATGTAGGGACTCGAACGAGAAATAACTTAATTACGCCCTTAATATATGAAATCCCTTTAAATAAGGTAATTGTGTAAACAACACTTAACGGTGTCATCAATATATTATTATATTGATGATTCGTAGAGCGTCGGTGGCTCAATGGTGTGGACTGTTGCCATCTTACCGGGAGGTCTGAGGTTCAAATCCAGCCAAGTACCAATGTGTTTCCAAATTTCCGAAATTATATGTACGTTATCCGACGCTCTTACGGTGAAGGAAAACATCGTGAGGAAACCTTCACGCACGCCTGCGAAGAGATTCAAGGGTTGTGTGTCAAGTCGTCCAATCCGCACTGGGCCCGCGTGGACGACTAAGGCCTAATCACCCTATACGGGTAGGCTCGTGCCCCTCGGTGGGGACGTTTAATGAGCTGATGATGATAAATATATTTTATTTAGGTAGCACTTATACAATGTTGATAAATATGTATCGGACATGTTTCCGTACAATTGTACCGGATAGAAAGAGGGCTCTGAAACCATAGATAACAATACAATAAATTAAACAGATACACCAATCACGAAGAAATGTCAACCAATATATGTCCAAGCCGCTTGAGACATACGTGGACTTATTGTTATATTTATGACATAAAATTACTCATTGATTCAAATTTCGTACTTACTGCGTCATTAAAAGGGTACAAAATCAAAAGCACGAGCATACTACTATGTCACTATGAAGTGTAGCGAGCGACGAGATTTTGAATGACAATTCTGCCCAACTGACGTGATGGGCAGAATTTTGCCGCGGACACTTTTTACGTGAGATTATGCATTTAGTTAGGTTATTGATTGTTTCAGTCTGAAACACGGCATTGTTACTCGTAAGAAAGGATTTATTGATAATGCAACAAGAAAGATTAAATATTGTATCATTTTATTTATTTTATATTTATACGAAATCCACAGTTCTTATAAGTGTAATTCACAAAAACAAAATTATAAACTTACAGCTAATAATAACAAATGTATGAATGAAATGTTATGGTTTGGAATGAATGGAATCGGCCATGATTAAGCCAATTCCATCTTTACAATTATGAAATATGAAAATAAATATAACAACTTTAAATGTATATTACCGTGTAAGATGTTTATAGAATCTTATTAAGAACTCAAAGTGCGAGTGGGCGTCAATGAATGGCAAATGGTTGTTTTGCACAACCTCGTCATCTCAGGTACTCGCTTCGACCATGTATGGAAGTTGATTCTTATAATAATTTTATTTGAAAGTCCATATATATATATATTATATATATATATATATATAATATACATACGGAATTGTGTTTAAAAACTCAAACATATTTTATTTTTAATTTTTATGTTATAAGTTTTGGGGATACGCCATCAGATAACAGTAATTATACTCCATTAATGCCGCTCTGCGCCCGTCACCCGAGACAACAGATGTTAGGTCTCTTATACCCGGTGATTTCACTAGATACAGTGCCCTCATTCCGAAACACAAAAGTGCATAACACTCCTGTTTCACGGGATGATTGCGGTGGTTCCTACCTAGACGACTCAGTATCGACTCTACCACCTAGTACATTTTAATCGTTTTTCGACATGTAATAAATTCATTCACATACATAACTAGCTGTGAATTGTGACGTGTGACGACCCATTGGTGTAGCGGTTTGAGACGTCGGCTGCAACCCAAGGGTTCCGGGTTCGATCCCGGGCAGTACAAACTTTGTGTGCATGACATGTCTGTTGTAATGGTCTGGGTGTTTTCTATGTATAACATGTATGTATTTACAAAAAAAATGTATATAAGTATATTTATTCCGTTGTTGTAGTACCATAATAGGCTTACGCTTAACTTGGGACTAGATGCGCTGTAAAAAAAAAAAAAATTAAACAGAACTTGTGGGGATTGCAAACCTCATGTTTGGGAGAAGTGGCCCGGTACACGCCGGTTACCGGTCATGAAGATTATAAGCCTTTAAGTAACAAGTAAATGGCAATGTCAGTGATTCACTCCTTTCCAAAGTTATGTAAAATATCCAGGCCAACAGCATTCATGACGCAATTTATTTTCTGTCTTATAATCTCAATACTGGGGAGAATCAACTTCGTAGCGACAAGCGCGTTGTGTTAACGACTCAGAACTTATAATGAGAGAAATATACGTATTTATTCTGTGGTAATCCACGTTAACTCTCACACGATCGATTTTGAGTTATAAATGCGAAGTAATACAGTATGGGATCCTCTATCTTTCTGTCTAAACAACGTTACCATATGACTTTCAGTTTTAGAAATATTTAAACGCAAAAAACCGTTAAGTAGCAAATAATTCAACAAATTCATAATTTAAAACTGACTGCTCATATCACACTTCTTAGCTAAAAATACGTTAAAGGAAGTGCTATTTAATAGTATTAAGTATATTTCTATGCAGGATAAATCGTAAATGAAGCAGGAAAATAGTAATTTTAATTGCGTCTTACGCACGTTTTTGCGTTTTTCTCCGAAATTACTATTTGGTTTTCACAAGTTTTCATTTAACGAGTTAACGAGTTATGCAACGTGTCTTTTATTTGATAAGTAAACTAAAACCAAAAGGTATGTGAACAATAGATATAGCCAAGTTGTCGCACTAGATACTCATTGCCCAATTCGCTCAGCTGCGACATACTTTGTACAACACATTGTAACCCAAATAAATAATAATCGTTGTAACCTCGCTGTACGCAATAAAACTATAGTTTACCTGACCATGGCCAATCTAGGCCTAATTTAAATAGGTAATTATTCATCATCATCATTACAGATTAAAATGTCCACAGCTGAACGAAGGCCTCCCCTGTGCGGTTAGTAATGTGTTTTAATGTTATAGTTATTTCGGCTGCAGATGCGGCGGCGAACATAACAGTGTTGTCTGGGTCGTCTAGTCCCGTGGACGCAGACGTTTGTGCGCGAGGTGTAAACATAACCATATTTAACTTGTGAATTGACTCGATAAGAAGAAGAAGAATCCTAGAGATTGAAAAATTTTCAACTTAAATATAGCGGACCAGTCAAGGCAGTCAACTTCATTCCTTTAGAGTTTAGAGCGGGCTTTTCATTCATGGCGCAGACTTTGACAGCTAGCATTATGTAACCAAAGACAACGGGAAGCGCGTGCTATGAATCAGCGACTAGTTCTTCGAGATCGTGTTAGACGTTATGATAATTGCCCTTTTATCAGTCAAGACTTAGACTCGGTAGAACAGTACTAATGCAGCTGAGACTTGGACACTGAATCAGTGTGTTTTTAGCATGTTAATAAGTCCTTTTTGATATTTCGTCGGTCATGAAGCCGTTTTTTTAGACGCTAAAAAAACGGCTTCATGTCATGATTATTTCAGCACTTTTGTATTTTTGTTGGTTATTGAAGCTCCATCTAGACCTATCTAGCCCTGTGTAACTTCTTATAAAGCCCTATTCCTAAAACTAAGGTGGGCAATGAAGCGAGCTATGCTCAAGGTTTCTCAGGAATAAAATCGGAAACGTTAATTTTCGTTTGCCGGAACAGCAAGCAGGCTAGTCGCGTATATCGCAGAACCGATGGCCATTGAGCAAAGGAGTTCTGGAGTAAAGACCGCGTCTTGGCAATCGTAGCGTAGGACGACATTATGAATGAAAGGTCGCTGGGGACTGGGATATCTAGCGCAGAATAATGTCCATCAATGAATTCCGATTGGTTAAAGAAAGAAAGCAAAGTATAGCTGCGAATGAAGCACATGATTATTCATGCAACAATCCAGCCCTTTAAAACGATGACATCTTGCGTAACTGTATTATTTAAAGGGTAGAATTGATGTATTNTCTATTTAATAGTTTAAGTATATTTCTATGCAGGATAAATCGTAATGAAGCAGGAAAATAGTAATTTTAATTGCGTCTTACGCACGTTTTTGCGTTTTTCTCCGAAATTACTATTTGGTTTCACAAGTTTTCATTTATGCAACGTGTCTTTTATTTGATAAGTAAACTAAAACCAAAAGGTATGTGAACAATAGATATAGCCAAGTTGTCGCACTAGATACTCATTGCCCAATTCGCTCAGCTGCGACATACTTTGTACAACACATTGTAACCCAAATAAATAATAATCGTTGTAACCTCGCTGTACGCAATAAAACTATAGTTACCTGACCATGGCCAATCTAGGCCTAATTTAAATAGGTAATTATTCATCCTCACTACAGATTAAAATGTCCACAGCTGAACGAAGGCCTCCCCTGTGCGGTTTGTAATGTGTTTTAATGTTATAGTTATTTCGGCTGCAGATGCGGCGGCGAACATAACAGTGTTGTCTGGGTCGTCTAGCACGTCCCGTGGACGCAGACGTTTGTGCGCGAGGTGTAAGCATAACCATATTTAACTTGTGAATTGACTCGATAAGAAGAGAATCCTAGAGATTGAAAATTTTCAACTATAATATAGCGGACCAGTCAAGGCAGTCAACTTCATTCCTTTAGAGTTTAGAGTTTTCATTCATGGCGCAGACTTTGACAGCTAACATTATGTAACCAAAGACAACGGGAAGCGCTGCTATGAATCAGCGACTAGTTCTTCGAGATCGTGTTAGACGTTATGATAATTGCCCTTTTATCAGTCAAGACTTAGACTCGTAGAACAGTACTAATGCAGCTGAGACTTGGACACTGAATCAGTGTGTTTTTAGCATGTTAATAAGTCCTTTTTGATATTTCGTCGGTCATGAAGCCGTTTTTTTAGACGCTAAAAAAACGGCTTCATGTCATGATTATTTCAGCATTGTTGTACTTTTATTGGTTATTAAAGCTCCATCTAGCCCTGTGTAACTTCTTATAAAGCCCTATTCCTAAAACTAAGGTGGGCAATGAAGCGAGCTATGCTCAAGGTTTCTCAGGAATAAAATCGGAAACGTTAATTTTCGTTTGCCGGATCAGCAAGCAGGCTAGTCGCGTATATCGCAGAACCGATGGCCATTGGAGCAAAGGAGTTCTGGAGTAGTACGTCTTGACAATCGTCGACATGATGAACGAAAGGTCGCTGGAGACTGGGATATCTAGCGCAGAATAATGTGTCCATCAATGAATTCCGATTGGTTGAAGAAAGAAAGCAAAGTATAGCTGCGAATGAAGCACATGATTATTCATGCAACAATCCAGCCCTTTAAAACGATGACATCTTGCGTAAACTGTATTATTTAAAGGGTAGAATTGATGTATTAAGGCCGTAATTAAGTAAGCTCTGGCTGCAGTCCCTATATGGGTGTTGCAACACTGCGCATGCGCGTCGCAGGTGAATCTGTGTGATGTAAGCGGCGTCGACCTCGAATGATAGGCCTATACCTATCTACCTAGCTATCCTAGGCGTATACCTAACTGATTTTCATATTAACCTGTGTTTACTTGTGACAAGTTGTTTCAATATACAGGGTGAATTTTTAATTATTTGCATCCATTCGACCTATTATTGTACTCATATTATGGAATGTTTTTATAGGAACGTTGTACGAGTTCGTACATGCATATAAAGTATTTCTCGATAGTGGATAGAATGAAAATGAAAATGAAAAGTTTATTCAGTTTAGGTCCTTATAGAAAACTTATGAATGTCAAATGAAGCTACCACTGGTTCGGGAGGTAGTTTTCCACTGAGAAGAAACCAGCAAGAAACTCAGTAGTTACTCTTTTATTATATAGAGCATATATATATATATATTTATTATATAAAGCAAATTATATTTTCAATTTTTATCATATTATGTATTGGTAAAATATAATCTACAAAAGTACTATTAAGCAGTTAAGTATTATAAATTTAAATAGATGATAACAAAAAAAAAAACAAAAGTAGCAGGCGTGGAAATCAACATGTCCATGAGTTTTTTATCATTTATATAATCTTCAATACTATAGTAAGCTTTTTTATTAAAATAGACTTTACATGAGACTTAAACTTAAGCAGGGGTAAATCAATTACATTTTGTGGTAGCTTATTAAATATTGTAATGCTTAATCCCACAAATGAGTTCCCAACCGTATGCAACCTAAGATTTGGAACGGCAAGTTTGTGTTTGTTCCTAGTGTTCAAACTATGATTATCTGACTTTTTTTAAAATACATGTAAATTTTTGTGTACATAGATGATGATAATTATTGCTAAGTAAGCATGACCCGAATTGATGTAATGAAATATTTAGCAATAATCAGTGTACTTTTACAGTCTTAAACTGGTTGTTATCATTTATCTTCCAAATCCAACTCCCAGCATCAGCATTAGTAATACTAGCACTTTATCTCTATAATTCAAATGTTGGAGTTACGCCGACAAACGTAATACATAGTATATATTATATTATTCTGTAATACATATACTTTTTTTATAATTTTACTAAAGTAGCATTCGGCCGCCATCTCACCTGATGTTAAGCGATGTCTAAGCCGCATGAAGATGAATTCATGCTATCTAGCCTGCCTGTTCTTCTATAAAGTTCTACAAAATAAATTATCTCACTCCATTGAGTTATCCGGAAGCGTAGGCCGACCCCACCAGATGGACGGATGATCTGGTTAAGGTGGCTGGTAGCAGATGGATGTTAACTGCTAGGATCGGTCCTCGTGGAAATCATTAGGGGAGGCCTTCGTTCAGCAGTGGACATTTTAGGCTGTAAATGATAATTGATTATGCGACAATTTGCTTTAGCTCTTACTACTGTTCAGCGCACCACGCCGGGTAAAGCTTACCCCATTTTTTTTATGGAAAATACCAAATTATTTAAACAAAAATCAATACCATAAAAGCATAATTATACCTTATCGTTAAAAAGTAACTTAGTATTAAGTAAGTTACTCAGTTTGTACTACATGACGCTTTTTGAATAAGTAATATTTATGTATTTCATAACCATAAACTTTCACTTATTATAAAGATGAAAATAATCATATTTAAATAAAACCCCCAAACAATGTCTAGAAAAGTGAAAGCACTTACATTATCTGTGGCCATGGTATTACACCCATGAGAGGTACGGTGTACTGCAGCGTCCTCTCGTCCCTCTCTCCCGGAGCATGAGGAGTTGCTGCCCAGTCCGGCTGGTATACAATGCGTTGAACGTGTCGTATACACTGCAAGGGAATGGTATGTTATTTTAAAATTCTTTCTTTTTACCAAGTCTACACTTTTATAACAAATGTTTTTGCAAAGTAGAAAGAGACTACTTTACAAAAACTAAACTCACACTGACACATCCACACACACACATTTCGAAATTTTGTGTTCTAAAAACTGAAGCTAAATAAATTACTTTTGAGCTGGTTGACATTTCATCATCATCAGCTCATTAAACGTCCCCACCGAGGGGCACGAGCACTACCCGTACAGGGTGATTAGGCTTATCGTTCACGCGGGCCAGTGCGGATTGGACGACTTCACACACAACTTCGAATCTCTTCGCAGGCGTGCATGAAGGTTTCCTCACGATGTTTTCCGTCACCGTAAGAGTGTCGGATAACGTACGTATATTTTTCGAAAATACATTGGTACAGTGTCGGGATTTGAACCTCAGCCCTCCCGGTAGGAAGGCGACAGTCCACACCACTGAGCCACCGACGCTCTAATATTTTCTAATTTTATTCTGTGCCGTGTGGTGACATGTTGATTATCCATTTTACTCGCTTTTAGAGGTGGCTGAGGAGCCAAATATTAAACAAAAAGTGTTTTGGTAGGATCACTTTCTCATTGAACCTAATTCAACAAAGCAATTGCTTATGGTCATCTCAACCAACAGCAGTAATTCGTTGAAAAAGGCTACTAACCTGCTATAGTAGCCAACCAATAACTTCAAATAGTAATCAGTTTGATGATAATCAGTTTGTTGTGCACTAAATTAATTTTTCAAATAATAGATAACTTACCTGTTTTCGTCAAACGTATGCGGAAGGGAGACGGTGATGTGCATGCTATCCCTCTCGCACGCAACGGTCAGTTTATCCAAATGAGTAAGGATGGGCCAGTCAGTTGAATCTTCTGATATCACTTCAGTTGTCGACTGTACATCTGAAACAAATAAGCAGGGGCGGGTTCAGGTTTGGCGCCAGGGGGGGTCACATATAGTAGTCAATTTAAGCTATATAGGTAATTGTTTATGTACGTTAGTTATTTAAAAATAGCTCAGTGGGGTCATGACCCCATCATCCAGGTCACGAACCCTGATCCGCCGTTGCAAATAAGGATATGTTTCACGGTTTTCGATTTAATTGACGACCCATCTGATGTAATGTTACGTCGACTAATACACCGAGGGTACCGGGATAGATCCCTGGGCAGTACACATATTTGTGTGCATGAACATGTCTGTTTGTCTGGGTGTTTTCTATGTATAATATGTATGTATTTACAAAAAAAAAATATAAGTACATTTATCAGTTGTTTAGTACCCTAACTACAAACTCTTTGCTTAATATGGAGCTAGATGGCGCTGTATGAGTGGCAGTGGATATTTAATATATATTAATTAAATAAATCATGTATATACTCAAGGATCCGACAATGCTGCGCCTATAGGCCAAAGCTGCTGGGGCGGGACCTTTTGGCTTCATCTGCATTGATATCAACTTAATAGTATACATTTGTGATTTTGTTTTATAGGTACTGTGTTTGATTACTATACTACAGCATCTGTGTGTATTCTTGTATACAGTCAAAAATGAATTTATCTTTATGTATTTTCATGTCATTTCTATGAAATTAAAATCTATGGCGTTACGGTTATTGATTTTTAAGTGACGCACTTTTTGTACCTTTTTTTTGTAATAAGTCGATATTTAGTTATAATAGTTTGAGGTATTGATATGTTATATATTTCATAGGGTTTAAGATTTATTATTTGGTACCGAATATCTTTTGGTATTTCATTTTACCTTTTTACATACATGGATGTGGCTTATGTTTTTTTTAAATAAAATACCAAACCACATGCTACCCTAGTGTTTAAACAAATTGTAACATTCTATAGGCATCGTTTGTATTTCTGTCTTCCTCCCACACAAAACATACGAAAGGGACAACGCAATGCATGTCATTTGGTGACCGCCGCAAGGTCATCGACCCGGTGCGACTCCTGCGCATCCTAACCTACTCGAGGGACCACACTATTATTAGTTATTTATTAAAAATATAATTGATACATATCCACTGACATTCACACAGCGCCATCTATCCCCAAACTTAGCATAGCTGTAATATACTAAACAAGGGATAAACATATTCATCTTCTTTTTAAAAATACAACTTTACACCATATAATACATCAGAACCAATACAAACATACATGTTCATCGCACCAAATGTTTGTACTTCCCGGGGATCGAACCCGACGGAACCCTGTGTAATAGCCAACGTCTCAAACATTTTCACCAGATTAGTCGCGATAGGTTAATAGATATTTAAAAAGTACACACCCATAACAGCAATAATAATAATTCTTTACTTCGCACACGCGTTAATCTGCGTCACGGGACGTGCTTGACGACCTAGAGTCTAGGTCGTCAAACACGTCGTCTAGTCCTACGATAATATCATGGTCGCTGTCGCATTTGCTGACGTAACTGTCACATTAAATCGACATCCGAGGTTTCGCATACCTGCGGGGACCTTCGTTGCGATTCCCTGTTCGTCCGCACATATGGGCACAAACAAATTTAGTACCTAGATAAATTATGTAACATTTATTTATTCTTTATGCACCAAATACAATAGTACAAAGGCGAACTTAATGCCTAGAGGCATTCTCTACCAGTTAACAGTATATAACACATCTAATACTTTAAAAACCAATATATACATATATATATACAAACAATACATACTCTGATGAACTTAAATAACCATAGGTAGACAATAACATTGTTGTTGTAATGGAAATAAATAAATAATATTTATTATTGACACGAGTCAACATGTTGAAGAATACTTATCATTGAAGTCTAATAGTATCAAATTGATGAACATCACCAAGGTCTGATAATAATTAAATTATTTATTGTGCACACGTTGTATATTGAAAACAAACAGAGTAATCATAGGCTTTCGCTGTCATTTTTACGAGTACGTGACCCGGGTCAAAGTACTTAAATCCTGCGTGGGCGCAAGTTATATTGAAATAATGTCAGTCAGTAGGTTGATTTAGCAGATAATGTGTATGTTTTTCATACAACTTATTCACACACTTGTTTAGAGTGTCAAACTATTCAATGATGATGACTTAATAACATAAAAGTTTATCGTCTCTAGATGTGTGGTGTGGGTGGGTGACTTTGAATTTCATCGCGCAAGTTTTTTTATGTCAAGTGTACAGGTCAAAGCGCTCACCTGATGGTAAGTGATGCACCTAACCATGACAGAGCGGCATCGAAGGAGACCAACAACTGACAGACAGATATTTAGTTACAGACGGCCTTAACAGCTCTCCCGGGCAATAGGCAAGCATAGATGGCTCTCTTTCTAAAAAAATACACACCGAGCCTAAGGGCCTCCCACAGTGGGACGCAAAACTAAGGGGGGTTGCGCGAGGGCTAGGTAACCTAGTATATGTTTGGGGATAAAAAAGAGCTTTAGATTCTGAATAAATTATACAATAAAATATTTTAATAGCTTACCTTTACTCTGTGGTAGCTGCTTGGCTAAGGCCGTGGTGGCGAGCGTGAGTATTATAATACCCCACATTATTCAGTCTGCAACAAAAATAAATGTGTTATTACTAATGTTAAATTTTCGTAATATTGTAATGCATAAACGCACATGACACAAGCTAGTTTAAGTCGAAACGCCCTTTGACTACATTTATTTTTATTTACTTTACAGGACAGTCAAGACGCTCATCTGATGGTAACTGATACGCCTGACCATGGTAGAGCGGCATTGAAGGAGACCAACAACTGATAGACAGTTATTGTCAGCCATCAATGCCGCACTGCGCCCGACACCCGAGACAATAGTTATTAAGTACTCTTATACCCGGTAATTTCACGAGATACGGTGCCCTCATCCCGAAACACAAAAGTGCATATCACTTCTATTTCACGGGTCGACATCTGGCACTGCGGTGGTAACTACCTAGGCGACTCAGTACCGAGTCTATCACCTGGTAAATGTTATGTACCTACAGGAATAAGCTTTTTACTAATAGATGTATATACGTATGTTTATCCGTTGTTTAGTACCCATAATGCAGGCTTCACGCTTAACTTGTGGCTAGATGGCGCTGTGTGAATGTCAATGGCTATTTATTTATTTATAGTACCGAATATACTTCTGTGTGTAACAATATAATGGTTACACCATATTTGCGAGCGTAACTACACTTTCTGAGCTGTTATGTCCGCCTAGTACCCCAAGGGTCCTTTCACTGATTGCAATCTCATAACTATAGCTGTGTTCACTATTAATGTAACCTTGCTTATAAAATTGCATTATGTATTGAATAACAGGGACTCGATGGCCATTTTGTAAGTCAAGCGCCCATCGCAATGATAGTTTATGGGATAGATGACTAAAAATATTATACCAACTCCCTAAAACAATGTAACTCAAAAAATAATTTTAAATAATAATAAAAAAATCTAGAGCGACGGTGGCTCGTTGGTGTGGACCGTTGCCTTCCGAGGGAGGGTGCAGGTACAAAGCCCGTCACGTACCAATGTCTTTTCGAGTTTCCGAAATTATATGTACGTTTATCCGACGCTCTTGCTCATCAATTCATTAAACGTCCCCACCGAAGGGCACGAGCTAAATACAGCCTAAATAAATAGGCGCATAAGCCTAGTCATCCCCGCGAGTCCAGTGCGGATTGAACGACTTCACGCACATCCTTGAATTTCTCTCAGGCGTGCGCAGGTTTGCTTACAATGTTTTCCTTCACCGTAAGTGCGTCGGATAACGTACTATAATTTCGAAAATACGAGAATACATTGGTACGTGATTGATAGGTGTTCCTCAGCACGCTGGAAGACATTGTAAGTCGTTCCGTGTGTTATTTCATGATGGTAATCATTAGTAGCACCCACCAATCTGCGTTGGACTCACTTTTTGCTATGTTGGTAGGCCTGTAACCTACCGTGGCAGGTTATAGGCGGAATGAATAAACAATAACACCGTCATCGTATGCTCTAATTAAAATATACTTTCACAATAAAGAAATTGCATTTTTATTTTATGTATTTTAACGGAGAACTAGGCGAAGGAAATAGGTTGTAAAGCCAAGCTGTTAGTCTGTTACAGATAAGAATCGAGTAGGCGCGAACCGTAACTATAGTGTAGACGCGCGGCCATGACACCAGACACTACTTATAATTAGCTAGCTTTACTCCTGTGTCTTTGAACGTAAATTTCCACTATTTATAATTTGTATGTTACGAAGTGTACAGGACGGTCAGGACGCTCACCTGATGGTAAGTGATACGCCTGACCATGACAGAGAGGCATTGAAGGAGACCAACAACTGATAGTTATTATTCTCCATCAATGCCGCACTGCGCCCGACACTCGAGACAATAGAATTTGGGTCTCTTATACCCAGTAATTTTACTAGCTACAGTGTCTATATTCAGAAACACAAAAGTGAAATACACTTGTATTTCACGGGACGATATCTGGCACTGCGGCAGTAGCTACCTAGACGACTCAGAACCAAGTCTACCACCTAGAAAATTAATGTATAATTCGTTCCAGATTTTTTGAATATGCCTTTTAGCTCCCTGCGTTTTAAAATTTTCAATAGCCAGTGTATTATTATTGTGTAAATATTATTAATAAGTTATATCCATAGACATTCACACAGCGCCATCTAGCCCCAATCAAACAACGGATTATAACATTTTTATTATTATCCATTTTTTTGTAAATACAAGTATTATCACCGGAAAATAATAAGAAGCGCAAATTGATTTATTAATTAATTAATTAATTAATAAGGGTTCTTCTACACCAGAGAAAAATGTATTATTTTACTCGTACATTTTTATAATTTGATCAAATAACCGAAATAACTTGTGAAGTACTATAAGGGAAATTTATCAGAGAGCTTCGAAAGTTTTAGTGGCCATATACAAAATAGTTACTAATAACGTCGTTGTTTAGAATTTTATAAAAAAAAATGTTTTTATTTTCGAACTGACTACTGCTGTTGACCGTACATCACACCTTCCTAACAGTTGTTTGGGGAGAAAAGCGGCACACGTCAGTTATGCGAATAGGGAACTTTGTGCGAACCTACAGGGACACGCGACGTGGCTCCGCTACTAATTAATCACTTAGTCCACTCTTTGCTTCCTTATGTGTTCCCCGATCATTACAATCTGGTCGTCTTCAAGGCAAGAGTGAATAGGCTGTTTCTAGGCAGGCGTGATCCATCCTAGGCCGCATCATCACTTACCATCAGGAGAGATGGCGGTCAAATGATTAAAAAACTTAGTCCATAAGTATACGTTGCAATCTCTTTTCGCCGTAATAATTGTCTACTTACATATAACGGAAGCCTCCGCCGTTAACCGATCCGAAAGGAAATCGAAAGTCCTCAAGGGGTTCTTGGTCTATTGGGGTTTATATGCATAACTAATATCCAACTTGCTGTTTTAATAAGTCAGCAACGAGTAGCGATCCATTTGGTGTAAGACCTCGGCTACTACACCAAGGGTTCGATCCCCGGGCATTAGAAATATTTGTGTGCAGTAACATGGCTGTTTGTAATGGTCTAGATATTTCTATGTATAATATTGTATTTACAAAAAAAATATATATTATGTTCATCAGTTGTTTAGTACCAAAACTACGGGCGACTAACTAACTAGAGGGCGCTATATGAATCAGTGAAGTTAAATAAATAAAAATACAATACTTGTCTTTATATATATTTAACATCAGGTAAACCGTCTGTTCTAGTAAAAAAAGATTATGTTTTTCTACTCGAATGTTAAGCCCGGAAAACAATAGAAAATGTATTGTTGTCTAGACTCATATCTATCTAGCTAAATTTCGAAAATAATATTTATGAACTATATATTAGGATTGCCTCAATGGTGTGGCTATTCTCTGCGCCCTTCCGGCCGGAAGGATTATATGTACGTTATCCGGCGCTCTTACGGTGAAGGAAAACATCATGAGGAAACCTGCGCACGCCTGCGAAGAGATAGGTTGTGCGTGAAATCGGCCAGTCCACACTGGGCCCGCGTGGGCGACTAAGGACTATACACCCTTTAAGGGTAGGCTCGTGCCCCTCGGTGGGGACGTTTAATGAGCTGATTATATTAGGATTTGATTTTAGAATTTAGTCTATGGGAATGAGCATGAGGTTTTCTTTATAATTTTCGTTTTAAGTATTACCTATTCGATAGAGGAAATACTGCCTCCAATCTGGGGCATGTGTAGCATATCCCATCGCTTAATGTGTACTCAATTGGTACAAGGTATGCTACAGTTGGTCATTGCAAACCCGGCCATTACTTCATAACCGCTGATCAAATATAGGTTTACCAATTAAATACAGTGGATAGGATATTATAATACATTTATTTTTGACGATGTTTGGTTTGATGAGACATTTGTAGTAAATACCAATTTAAATAGAGTCGCTAGGACATTGAGGAATGGTTTCGAAAATCCATTTAGAGCAATGAAGTAATTAATTGCATCTGCGGTAGCTTGTACTTTGATTACTAAACAACGGATAACATACGGATTTGACGACCCATTTGGTGTCGCGGTTGAGAGGTCGGCTACAACACTAAGGGTTCCGGGTTCGATCCCCGGGCAGTACAAACATTTATGTGCATGAACATGTCTGTTTGTAATGGTCTGGGTGTTTACTATGTATAATATGTATGTATTTACAAAAAAAAATGTATACATGTATGTTTATCCGTTGTTTAGTACCATAATACAGGCTTTACGCTTAACTTGGGCTAGATGGCGCTGTGTGATTGTCAGTAGATATTTATTTATTTATACTAAATATACATTTAATTTATACATATGTACTTACATAGGTACATACAATGATGTAAGAAGTATAGATTCGTGATATGCTCTCAAAACAATCGAAAAAAGTGTTCCGAATGCAGCGACAGCAAACCTGCACATATTTCGAATGAGTGTACATTTACCTAAACAAAAAACCTACAACTTTATTCTCTTTGGCAGTTCGTTTTTGAGGCACGGATGGCGTATCTACCTTTATATATACAGAATATCATTGGGTACATAAATCATAT
Organism: Leucinodes orbonalis; assembly: GCA_019425675.1. NCBI lineage: Eukaryota > Metazoa > Arthropoda > Insecta > Lepidoptera > Crambidae > Leucinodes > Leucinodes orbonalis. The sequence goes on from PQWD01007104.1 coordinate 20,019, forward strand.
AGAAATGTCCAGACCAATACAGATGTCTTCATGCACACCTGTGCTGGTACTGTACGAGAATCGAATCCGGAACTCTTTTATAACGACACATGGGTCGTCAATATAACTATTTAAAAATACAAGTAAAATGACAAAATCATGGTGAATGCAGTACCTTCATTTGTACATTTAAGAATTATTGCGTGCGGTCGAGTTGTTGATAAAAAAATATGTGTTTTCCATGCCTTGTTATAATAAGTATGTCGCAGCTGCTGAGCGAATTGGGTAATGAGTATTTAGTACAAGAATTTGGTCCGATTTATTGTTCATCATGGACGTTTGAAAATACACTTCGACTGTTTTGCATACTTAGAATGTGTCCCAAAAAGTAACAGCTGCAGTTTATGATGTAATTTTGACAAATATTTTGTATATTATAGTGTTTGAAACTCAAAATATGTAATCGAAAAGTTCATTTACATATGATACGTAATTTCTGTTTTTTTCTCATTTTGTTCACTGCGGTTTTTGCAAGACAGGCCATGCTTTTTAAGATTTTTTCCTTATATAATTGATAGTTCTGTTGTCTAATGCGTCTTGACATTTTGTGGTTTTCCATACAAAAATTAGCCGGATTTGACACACTTTTAATTTTGGCGAGATTTCGTCCGTATTTTTTTTGTTCGTCCATGTTGTTCATATATTTTTCGTAGAGGTTTATTAATGTCTTATCACCTGATTATTCAATCCGCACTAAGTCGTCCAATCCGCACTGGGCCTGCGTGGACGACTAAGGCCTTATTACGGGTAGGCTCGTGCCCCTCGGTGGGGACCTTTTATGAGCTGATGATGATGATGACCTGATTATCCGAAAAGAAAGATGATTCCGTACTTCGGACGTTAAGCCGTCAGTCGCGGCTACAATCTTGGGAATCTTGGGCGTAGTGGTTCTCCCATTCTATGCGTATGTGTGCGGAAAAGCCTATGCCCTACAGTGGGCTGTTATAGGCTGATGATGATATTTTGTTATACAATTATCAGTTACAATTTTGTTTATGGTCACTATTAAACTTTTGTAGCTCTATGGTGAATTTTACTCTTCTTATTTTACAGGTGATTTCGGTAAGATGAGCGATTTGCGAAAATGCAGGCGTAAAATAACAAAATTTATGTCTAGTGTAGAATCCTACGAGGGTTTATAAATTTCCTAGGAGATTAATAAATTTGCGATTCTTGTTATTTTGGTGACATATACAATTGCAATCAGAAAAATTATATAAGCATGTTGATCCCTTCTTTAGTACCTACCCATAGGTTGTGGGTACAAGCTCCTCCCTTAAAGTGAAATTGGGAATTGTCAATGGATATCTATTTATTTTTCTTTTCCGTTTCTATCGCCCGTGACGCAGCGTTTAAAACTAAAAGACTAAAGAAGAGGCTTCATCTTTGAACATCGGGGCAAAAGTCACTATGTAGATAATAACGAATAATTACAGCCGAATATAATCTCTAACATCAATGTATGCAGTCTTACTGTAAACGCAACCGAAACCCCACATTATGTGATACAGAGTAATCAGACGGGGCACCGAACCGGACACCTTCCGTCACGGTCCGTCCGTGCCGACATTTCCGCGTATGGCGTGCTAACGCTGGATATTAACTTTTTGCTTTAAGATACGCTTCTCAAAGCCAAGACATAAAAAATAATTACTGAATTCGGTTTTTAATGGTCAAATTTTCCGCAAACACATTACTTATGTATAATATACAATGTATCATCATCATCATCAGCTCATTTGACGTCACCACCGAGGGGCATGAGCCTACCCGTGTAGGGTGATTAGGCCTTAGTCGTCCACGCGGGCCCAGTGCGGATTGGACGAATTCACACACAACCTTCGAATCTCTTCGCAGGCGTGCATGAAGGTTTCTTCGCGATGTTTTCCTTCACCGTAAGAGCGTCGGATAATGTACATATATTTTCGAAAATTTAAAAACACAATGTATGTATTTACAAAAAAAATATAATAAACATTTTTATTATGTATGTTTACCCATTGTTAATAAGTCCCATATTACAGGCAAAATGCTTAGTTTGGGAATAGATGGCGCTGTGTGAATATCAGTAGATATGTATTTATTAATATCATCGTCAGTCAGCCTTTAACGTCCCACTGTAGGGCACAGGCTAGCCATGGGGAGTTTGGGCCATGACCATAACGTGGGCCCCAAGAGGATTGGTGGGTTATAATTACTACCATCCAAAGACAGTAACCCGCTACCGATGGCTTTACGTGCCCTTCGAAGCATTCACCCTTCTTTCTTTTCTGGCAATCAGTTGATTCAGACTGCACTATCAAAAAAACCTAAGAATAATGACAATGGACGTATAAAAAAATAAAGATGGAGTCGCGCTCACATTAAAGGAGTGTCAAAATCCGGCCAGTTTTTGTATGGAAAACCACAAAATATTAAGACATTTACGGCATTTGTAATAGAGCAATATATTATGCTAGGAAATAAAAAGTAAAAAAGAGCATGGCCTGTGTTGCAAAAACCGCAATGAACAAAACGTATCATAGGGAAATCAACAATTTGATGGAAATGCTAAAATTACTATACAAAAAAATAATTGTAATTTTTATATCATAGATAGCAGCTGTCACTTTGGGGACACATCTATACTAATATATAAAGCTGAAGAGTTTGTTTGTTTGTGAACGCGCTAATCTCAGGAACTACTGGTTCGATTTGAAAATTCTTTCAGTGTTAGATAGCTTATTTATCGAGGAAGGCTATAGCTATATTCATCACGCTACGAGTAATAGAAGCGAGCAGCAATGAAAATTGTTTCAAAATCGGGGTATGTTTACATACTTGGAGCTTCCGCTGCGTACGCTGCGTAAACGGTTATAGTTACACAAAGTCATGTATAGAGTATTGTTCTTCTTTTAAAGGTCTACAAAAAAGTCCGCGACAGCTATGTCTATCTTTTAAGGTTAGCTCACTATAACATATTTTTCCCGTCCGTATTTTTTTTATTCGTCCAAGAATTGCTTTGCTTTAATGGTCTCTCCCCCCCCCCCCCATATGGTTTATGGGTCAGAGGCGGGATTCGAAACCAAGGCTTTCACCAGGAAATCACGGAGACTGAGTGTGCGCACCTTTTTGATAGAAATGGAAGTTCAGTTGATCCACATCCCTCCTCAGTATATTTAAGAAGTATTCCTTCAGTTCAGTATCAAGGTAAACCATAACATCGTATCGGAAATATCAATGAATGTGACTTTCAAGTATCAGGTATTTTAGCCGATGCACGCTAATTTCATGAGTTACATGCACGAAAGTATGTCGAGTGATTCAGAGACTGTTAGTCATGAAGGATAACAGCGTGAATGGATTGCTTAATATAACCTGTTCACAAACCTTGGGCTGGGTGTTCTCAGAGTTATTGGAAATGTCGATGTGGCGATCATTTTTTAATCAAAATTCTCTCTTCAACCTATCGCAGTCCACTGCTGGACATAGGTCTCCCCCATTTTTCGCCAGATATCCAGGTCTCCGCTTTTCTCATCCAGCTTCCACGAGCGACCTTTCGCAAGTCGTCGGTCAATCGGGCCAGAGGGCGCCCTACGCTGCTTGCCTCCAACATTGGTTCTGCGACATACGTGGCCAGCCCACTGCCACTTCAAGTTTCTGAATCAGTGAGCTATGTCAGTAACTACTTCTCATACGAATAACTTCTTTCTCAGTACATCCCTAAAAGAGACCCCGAGAATAGTTCGGTCTTTTGCCCGTTGGACTTTGAACATGTAAACCAATCCCGCAGTCAGTGTTCATGTCTCAGTTGCGTATGTTGGCACAGGTAGGTAGCATTGCTTAGTCGTTGACGTAATGTTTTCAGTAGAGAATGGGTAGCAATCAAAGACATCCGAATATACAATTAGACTGGACAAGCCGCCAAGTTTATAGGCAGTCCCAGTGTCGCAATTTCTTTTCGGTTCTTACCTGTGAAAAGTTATTCTATTACTTGGTAAATTTACTGATTCATTGCGATGATAGCATGTTCCATTGCACAGGATGGCATTTGGAAAAAACAGTAATTTCTTCTAATATTCGTGTGTCTTGACTCGTCTCACAGAGCGTAAACTGGCAGCCAGTGTATGCTCGTTGAGCTTACATTTGTCGCACTTTAAACGCGGCTTGCCCCATCTCTTGTATTGGGAAATCTGTCGTAGCAATAGTCCCGCAGTACTCACTTGTTTACTATATAGATATTACCGTATATAATTTGGGTTCCGATTTAGTTCAAGACAAACTAAAGCCATGCTTTGCTCGAATGGCTCGACCGACAAATGAAGCATCAGTGTCGTCTTTAATTCACTCGTGGAAGCTTCTTATGTAAGGAAAAATAAGTATTAAAGTATTCAAACTAAAGTTACTTAAAAAGTACTTAATAAGGAAGTCGGATTAATTAAGCATTCAGAACAATCGAATCTGCCATGATTTTTGTGGTAAACGAGAGAAACGACCATTGGGTAATTTATTTAATGAATAGTTGTTAACTTAATTCATAGTTAATTTTTAATTCATAGCCAGAAGTTAGTACTTAGTTATAGTATGAATCGGACTACATTGTTCAAGTCTGCTCGGGTCGCTCATAAGTTGTGCAAATGATTTAGGCTGAGCCATCTGCGCTCGCTACTTGCCCGTTGAAGGTGTAAAGGCCATCTGCGGCCAACAGCAGTAGTCATTTATTAAAGAATAAATCCAACTTAAATAAAACTGGACTAGATCGCGTGTAACGTAACAAACAACTGTAGATAACTAGTGGAGATTGCGCCATAAGTCGACAAGAACAGTGATGTTATTAGCAAATTATAGAAACGTAACAGACGGTACGCTCACTCCGTTGTGCTTAAAGATAATCATTGGAAATACTGGTATACAGGATGAATTTTGAATCAGTGACATCCATTTGACCTATTATTGTACTCGTATTATAGAATGTTTTAATTGAATTTATCCAATGATGTAAAAAGTATAGATTCGTGAAATGCAAAGCAACTGAAAAAAGTGTTCCGAATGTAGCGACAGCACACATACACATATTTCGAATGAGCGTACATTTACCTAAACAAAGAGCCTACAACTGTATTCTCTTTGGCGGTCCGTTTTTGACGCACGAGTGGCGTATCTACCTTTATATATACAGAATATCATTATATTTATCATAAAAGCTTTACAAAATAAATGATAAGCAAACAAATTATCGCATTGCATTGAGCGATTCCGCCCCACCACGCCGTGTCACGCCTCAGCCATATGTAATATTTATTATATTTATTTTCTCTTTCACAATATAATATTTTTTTTGTCATATGTATTAATAGATTAATCGCAATGTGTTTTATATGATTTTTAGGGATAAGAAATAATTGACTTTTTTATCAAGACATTTGCATTATAGTTATTTAATAATAAATTGGGGGATGTACTTTAAATCTAGAGTGATCTTATTAAAAAAATCCCATGTTCTCGATTTCACCCAGTAGATAAGTTTCTTAACCAACGACATAAAAATTGCAGGTTGTTAAGCATCGACAATCATTAGCGGTTTGTAACGTATTCCTGAAGGACACGGGCCTTCCCGCGCAACATAGAAAGAAAGAAAGCATTTATAGCATAGGGCCGTAGCCCAACACGCGGGCAAAATGCGGATCATCAGCTCATTAAACGTCCCCACCGAGGCGCACAAGCCTGTATAGGGTGTTTAGGCCGTAGACGTCCACGCGGGCCCATTGCGGATTAGCCGTTTTCACGCACAATCTTTGAATCTATTCGCAGGCGTGCACAGATTTCCTTACGATGTGTTGCTTCACCGTAAGAGCGTCGGATAACGTACATATAATTTTGAAAATTCGAAAACACATTGAACACGTGGCGGGATTTGAACCTCAGCCCTCCCGGTATGAGGGCAACAGTCCACACCATTGAGCTACCGACGCTGATAACACAAATACAATATTTTATCCATCTATTAAAGGCTACATGATATATTGAATGTCACGTGAGGTTAAGCGTTATGCGCGTGAGTGTCTCTAAAGTGGGTTGCACAAGGTTGGCTTACGTCATGCCTTTCGGCCTCTCCCACTGCTTTTATCAGCCGCCTTCCGACACTATTTGGTATCAGTACATTCTATTTTAAGTATAAACATTGTTAACAGTCGCCGCTCACTTATTTCCTAGCTCACTTATTTCAAAGTAATGTTTGAGAAATCCGCTATTATTCCGGGTCGATCCGCAGTACAAACATGTGTGTGCATGAACATGTCTGTTTGTATTAGTCTGGGTGTTTCTATGTTTAAAATATATGTATTTATAAAAAAAAATATATGTAGGTATGTTTAACAATTGTTTATTACCCATAGTACAAGCAATTTGCTAAAATTAGGGCTAGATGGCGCTGTGTGGATATTAATGTATCTTATTTATATGAAGTTGAATACTCTATGTTAGTTTGGTTTTGACGCCATAAGTCCCACCATTTCTCAATTTTTAAATAAATTGTTAGGCAAACCAGCAGATAGTTCCACTGATCACGTAGGCACAAGTGCTTTGCCGACCATATAAAATAAATGGGAAAACGTAATGTGGGGTGGGGACTTGGAGAACCACTTTTCCTTGCTAATGAGTCACGATCGAAGATTGAGAGAACTTGCCCAGACGAAGCCTATTTACTCGTTTTTGGAATGCCTTATATATTTGCCGAAAAACAGTCGCAGGTAGACGATTCTATTTACTTGCAAATCCTGTACAAGGACCATAGTTTAAAGAAAAGTTGTATGGCGCAAGATCAAGCAAAAGGTAAATTAATTTCAAGTTCTGATTCACACCTAATAAATATTCCACATAAGGTCTACGTAGTCATAGGTCGTTACCATCAGTAATAGCAAAAATACCATATTTGTTTTACACCAAAATGGTAGAATAACGTAAATCTTCTGAGTCACATGTTAGGGTTGCCAGTTGAAATTAAAAAGGACAGGGCTCACAATTTCAAATGTTTGTCAACAGTTTGTGTCTTTTTCTCTTCAACCTTTCGCAGACCACAGCTGGACACAGGTCTTCCTAAATATGTGCCAGATATCACGAATATGAGATAATACAATGCAAAATGAAAAAAAAATACAGACCTGATTCATATCCAATACATTTTTCATACCAATAGACTTCTGTATTTTTTAAATTAGTAAGTAGAGTTTTTATTTAAATAACTCACCCAGAAAACATTACTTTACTATATTTTTTTATGTGTCAAAGTGTACAGGACGGTCAGGACGCTCATCTGATGGTAAGCGCCTGACCATGATAGAGACCAACAACTGATAGACAGTGATAAGCAATGCACCTGTCATCCGAGGCAACAGATAATAGGTCTCTTAAACCCGGTAATTTCACTACCTACAGTGCTCTCATCCCGAAACACAGAATAAGAAAATACTTCTGCTTCACGGGACGATATCTGGCACTGCGCTTGGACCTACCTAGACGACTCAGCACTGAGTCTAAAAATATTCATAAATATCAAAAAAGGGAGCTAAAGTGGTCGAAGAGTTGAAATGTATGTATGTATATGTTTTCAACAGATGAATTTACATATTAAGCATTGGTTAATAAGAATGTGTCATTGTAAAAATGTGACATATAATTTTATTCTAAAACTTAGTAATGGTACTTAAATATATTTTATGTCACTATAAAGATAGAACACTGCAAGGCCAATACATTGTTCATTTTCTTGGTATTGTAAATACAAAGTTTCTTTTAGTGACCCCGTTACTGTCATTTACTATATGGTTGTGGTTGAATGATGTAAGAATATGAAAAAGAAATGTACCCGAGGGCAAAAACAACACTCGTAAAGGAATGTATAGGCCATAGTCGTATACTCGGGCCCAGTGCTAGTACTTAGTTCTAGTTCCAGTGACTTTGCAGTTACATGTAACAAACTAATTTAAATCGAATCTAAATTCTTTTGTATTATTGTAACCCTTTAACCGCCAGAGACGTCATCAAGCGTCATAAGACTCATAAGCTATAGATTTTTCAGTGTGATTCTTGGCGGTGAAAGGGTTAAATATTAAAAGAAAACATAATAAAGACGACACTAAGAACGTAACGTGTCAACCCTAGCAATTAAGCGTTTGTTTTATAAAAACCTAGCGTTGTGGTCGGCCGTTGGCTTAAACGACCGTTAGTCGCGTCCAGTAATACGGGTTTGGGGCGCGCTTACGAAATATTGGACGGCATAAATGACAGAGGGATCTGACTAAAGACAAGAAAGCGAGTTAAAAACAATATACGGAGAATACGCGTAAAATGTTTTTTTTTTATATTGTGTTCAAAGAAGATTGAATACAAATGATTAATTCCGTAAGAAAACTAAAGTTACGACATAGCCCGCTGGATCAGCAAGTTGAAGTGGCAGTGAGTTGATCACGTATGCAGAACGATGGCCGTTGGAGCAGACGAGTTCTGGAGTGGAGACCGCGCTTGGCCAGCGTAGCGTAGTCGCCTCCGGTCCGATGGACGACGACTTGCGAAAGGTCGCTGGTGGAAGCTGGATGAGAAAAGCGGAGGACCGGGATATCTGGCGCAAAATGGGGAGATCTATGTCCAGCAGTGGACTGCGATAGGATGAAGAGAAGACTCTCTAGTTGTCATTACAATCAAAATCTTTAAGGTTCTGCGAGGAATAGAACTTCCACACAACCTGACTACGGGGTCATTAGGCCGCAATTCCTTGCTTGACGACCATTTGGTGTAATGGTTAAGATGTCGGCTACTACCCAAGGGTTCCGGTTCGACAAACCGGGCAGTACAAACATTTGTGTGCATGCACATGTCTGTTTGTATTGGTTTGGGTGTTTCTATATATATATGTATGTATTTAACATTTTATGTATGTTTATCCATTGTTTAGTACCTGTAATACAAGCTTTGCTTAACTTGGGGCGCTCTGTGAATGTCAGTGTATATTTCATATTCATCCATTGAGCAACCCGATGTCTGAACGTGCCTTCCGATTTACGGAATCAGCTTTTTTTTCAAACACTCAGACGATTCAACCTGCAACACCCTAACCAAACTGGGAAAATTCACACAGTGGCGTTCATTCTACGAACTCCCTGCGAAATAAGAACCGACGCGGCCGCTTCCCCCGTTCTAAGCTCTCCCTCATCTAAACTAACTCGCACTAGTCCCAGTGTTGCCACTTTTTGAGAAGTTACAAAGGGTTAGATTGGGCTAGATAGAGCTTCAACCAACAAAAGTTATTCTGTACAAAAAGTGCTAAATAATCATGGAGTATGTGCGATGAAATAGCACGAGAGTAGTTGTTGGCCTGGCGAAAACTTTGGTTACATTTTGAAGACGGTAGAAAGGGGCTAGATTGTTCATTTCGGGCTAAATAGTTAAAAAAGGAATTTACCTTTACTAAAAAGTGTTAGATTTAGTTCCAAAAGGGCTAAGGTGGCACACGGACTAGACCACGGCGGTATTTCATTAGGTAAATTATCTCAAACAATCTAGTTTCGTATGATTCACAAAATTCAATGTTTTATCCTCAATCGGTTAATTAACCAGATTTTCTTGTTGACTATGGTAATCTGGTGTTTTTGTTTACAATTGGCAAATGCTTGCCTCTGGTGGCCTCTAGCTTTGAAGGTGAAACGATTGTTTATGGTTTGGTGTTAATTAATGCCGAGAAACTTGATATAAATAAGTATACTTATTTCTTTGATTTCCATATGTGTACGTTTTTATTGATAAACACGTCCTTAGATTAAGCAGGGGTTCTATGTAAAAAAAACCGTCGAATTAATTCTCAAACGAATGTCAATAGATATTTATTAATTAATTTCCTTCGTGGTTAAGACAAACAATTAACTAACTACATAGATAACTCTTCCCACCAAAGGGCACGAGCCTACCCGTAAGGTCGTTTAGGCCTTAGTCGCACACGCGGGCCTAGTGGTCTCTTCACAGGCGTACGTAGGTTTCCTCTCGATGTTTTCCTTTACCGTAAGAGTGTCACGCGATGTAATTTCGAAAATTCGAAAACACATTGGTACGTGGCAAGATTCGGTCCTGCACCCTCCCGGTAGGAAGGTACCACCCACTGAGCCACCGACGCTCTTTGTGTCACTGACACGTTTAGTAAGTGCCGGCTACAACCTTAGGACAGAAGTCTTTAGCACCCCCCGATTCGCATTGGGCCCGCGTGGTAGGTTATTGTTATTGCCAAATCTCCCCATGGATATGCTGGAAAGGCCTTGACCCCGAAGTAGGATGCTATAGGCTAAGGATAATACGACGACCCATTTGGTGTAATGGTTGAGACGTCGGCAACTACACCAAGGGTTCCGGGTTCGATCCCCGGGGAGTCAAATCATTTGTGTGCATGCACATGTCTGTTTGTAATGGTCTGGATGTTTCTATGTATAATGTATTTATTTACAAATAATAAATATATAAGCATGTTTATCAGTTGTTTAGTTCCCATACTACAAGCTCCTCGCTTAATCTCCCCATAGCTAGATGGCGCTGTGTGAGCGTCAGTGGATATTTATTATTATAAACTAATGTTTATTTCGTAACCACAATCTTCAATAGGTTAAAGAGAGAGGAGATGATAATGAAGACACTTTGAAATTTTCATATACCTAAAACTCTTTATATAAAAGACATCGAATTATATATATATATATGATAGGATATTCCCACAATTATCGGTATGCACAATATGCATGCACCGTCGGAGCGCATCGGCAGTGACCTTGCGGCCTTCCAGTCCTGTTGTGCGTCCACTATAAATATAATACCAGATTTCCAAAGATGTAGTAAAAGCGTGCCCTAGTAAGTATTATTGCATGGAATATTGCTGCTACCGTAAAGCTACTAATTAATTTCACAAAGTTAGCGTCGGTGGCTGAATGTTGTGAACTGTTGCCTTCCGATTAGGAGGGCGCAGGTTCAAATCCCGCCACGTACCAATGTGATATGGAATTTTCGAAATCATAATTTCTACGTTGTCCGACGCTCTTACGGTGAAGGAAAACATCGTGAGGAAACCTGCGCACTCCTGCGAAATGATTCAAAGGTTGTGCGTGAAGTCGGCCAATCCGCACTGGGCCTGCGTGGTCGACTAACGCCTATACACCCTATACAGGTAGGCTCGTGCCCCTCGGTGGGGACGTTCTAATGAGCTGATGATGAATGATTGGCTTATTCAATGATTCGACCCACAACACGTTCGTCCCATTGGGACGATCTCCTCGAATCAAAATTTATTCTACATTTAAAACGGTAGTTCCAACATTTACAACAGTATTATTATATATATATATATTTTGTTTTAAAACATATTTACTGATATTACTCGTACTTTGCAAAAATTTACTTACTTTTTACTTGGTGATAGACTCGACACAGTGAGTCGTCTAGGTAAGTACCACCGCAGTGTCAAATATCGTCCCGACAGGAGTGTTATGCACTTTTGTGTTTCGTGATGAGGGCACTGTAGCTAGTGAAATTAACGGGTAAAAGAGACCTAACATCTGTTGTCTCGGGTGACGAGCGCAGTGCGGCATTAATAGAGGAAAAAAAAAACAAAAAATTTATTTCCAAAAAAACAAAGCAAGTCCCAAATTATATTTCACATGAATTAGTTTTATAATAACTGTTTATCAATTGTTAGTCTCCGTCAATGCCGCTCTGTTATGGTCAGACGTATCACTTACCATTAGGTGAGCGTCCTTACCGTCCTGTTTACTTTGTATCTTAAAAAAAACTTAGAAATGAAACTTATTATTTATTTTAGTGTTTCGTTTCCGTGTGACGAATGTGTTGTGGGACGAATTACTGAACTAGCCTCACGACTAACTTACTAGTTGCCAATAGTTGGTACTTAATAGTTGCCACGTACCATCAAGTAAAATGTTTGCTCGATTGATAACTTACTAAAAAATACATACTAACCTAAATTACACAATAGTTTTAACCTGCCCCCAATAGGTAATGCTACTTGCTTGCATAGAGTCTATTTACCCACGACTGTTAGTACATTACATAATTACCGCCAGTACACATCTGCGACCGCGAGGTCACTTGATTTTTAACAAACATCCAACACTCACTGACCTCTGCCTCTACAAACAGCGTTCACAGTGACAGGTCAACTAAAAATTGTTAAGTTACACATAAGTGACAATAACCAATGCATGAAGACCTCTTGTCAAATGTATAATATACCAAAGGACAGGTCTTTGAAACTGGTTTGAAGACCATATCAGTATGACCCCCACGCACGTGCAGAGTTATGCATAATGAAGGTCTAATGGCGTTTGTCATCGAACCTTGAAATAAATGTTCCTTGTAGGTTGTATTCGTGAAGTAAAATTAGCGTTTGGTTATGCGCTTGTTTGATTTTTTGTTAGCATTGTCTCGTCAATTGTTCCTTCCGTCAAATGATAATTAACCCCGATATTTGTGTGTTTTAAGCCGTTTGGTGACAGCAGAACCACCTTCTCCTCTACGTGGGTGCCGTTAGAAGCGACTAAGGGACAACACATTCACCAGAAAAAAGGTGCCAGCGCTTTTACACCATTACACCTAACCCACGCCGAGTCCATTCTGGGACGCCCTTAGGCTTGGTTCCTTGGTACTGCTACCACCGCGAGAGTGCTTACGGAAAATCTATCGTAAAGTAGTCGACTATCGCGGGCTGAAAAAGTAAGTAAAGATTTTTTTTATTTCAGGAATTAATTAAAAACAGGGTATAATCCAGGAAATAAATATGAAATTTAATATTATTTGCTAAGTTTCAAAGTCGATTTGTTTGAGTATTTTTTTAAAAGTCTAATTAAAGTTAATCAGGTGTTTTACGAGTATCTTTGAAATCTGATGTCCCAAGCGGGTGGAGCAGGGCGAATAAAACAGTTTGTAAGAAAAGATTGATGGATTTGAAGTAAGCTAGAGAAGCGTTTCAAAAGCAATCTCTTAAAACAATATTGTTATAATGATACGTCAGCATTTTTTACCAAAAAGACGATGTAATATTATTATAACACTGTTTTAAGAGATGGCGATAACCCCAGGACGCGCAAAGTGGCGCTCTATCATCTCTGCCTAGCCTACCCCTGGGACCAAGGCGTGAGATTTATTTATTTATCCGTGAATAGGCATATTGCTGCGCAATATTTTTGTTTATTTTACAACCATAGATAAAGGCTTTGCTATATACCTAAGTACTATTCAATTCACTAATTCATAGATTTTAGCACCATTGCATTGCCCATATTAAATTATAAAACAGTCCCGTTTTCAATAATAAATACAATTTTAAAACACAACAAAAAATTTTTTTTAACTTTGAGTAGATGTTTTGGCAACCAGTTGCTGCGTTTTTTATAATCAAGGCCAAACTAAAAGGCGCGAAAACTAATTCTCTTCTAAACACTATTCATGGGTTTCAGTTCCATTGCAATGCCAACATTCAAATGCTTAAAGGTTTTGAAGCATAACTCTTAATCCTCAGAGATAAAGGTCAAAATGGACCAGCCGCGATTAAGCCAGATACAATTAACTTTGCTAGTTTTAAAACCAATTTCCCATGGTATTCAAGCGATCCATTGTCTAATGGGAATATGTTGTAACGAATTCTTTTGTAATTCGTATCAAAATCTGTTTTGAACGATAAACACCATTCCTATTACGTTGGTATTATGTAATTTCCTGCCAACATTTAGATCCAAATTCCTCCAATATTACAGTATGTATTTTAATAGAACATACATTTGAAATTAATCAGTTAATAATTACTAATTTTTCGGAATAACACATTCCATGGTAGGTGTTAGATAACAAATAATAAAGTCTGTTTCACGAAAGAAGTCCCGCAGACGTTTCGCCACTGTCGCCAGACGGAATGATACCAGTACTGAGAAAAATATTTACCTACTTTAATTTAAGGATAACTATCAAAACTATATTTAATATTTAAATAAAATAACTTAAATATTTAATACAACAAAGAAACAAATACATTTTGGATATGTTGTCATTTTGTATTTACTCTTTAACCCGCGCAGTTGCATATATTCATAGACACTTTAAAATTTTCTTTTGTGTCTGGAATCAAGGTGGTTCATATGTTAGATATTAAAATGCTTCTCATACATTAACCATTGTGTTTTTGTTATGGTGATGTATGATTAAATATTTTAAGTTACTCTGGCAATAGCTGAAAATCCGTGATTCACTCTTTGAGTGTATATTATACCGAGCCCTTTTGCACGAAATTTATGTGTGGTGTGCAGTTTAAGTATAATCATATTATAAATGTTTTGTCGTAGTGCAATTAAACGATTTATCTATCTTTAATGGCTCTTCTGAACTTGTCCCTTATTTACCCAATGTTAGCGGGTTGTTCGCATATACGAAAATAGGGAATGCAAATCTCGCGAGATTTGGGTTTAAGCGAGATTACTAATAACAATACTGCGAGATCTCTCCAATTTCGAGATGCCGCGAGATTAGCAGTTTGGTGTTTTTTTTTCAAATAATCAGTATTGGAATAAATTATGAAAAAAATAAACAGTTCTTTCATAACAACCAAAACAATTAAAAGTAAAAAAAAAACTTTTTATCTAAGTTCAGTTGATTACTAAGCGGAGTTATTTTTATCAATGAAATGAAATTCCAGGTACTCAGACGATCCATTAGATATTACAAATTAATTCACAAACATAAAAACAAAACAATAAATTAATTATATCAGATGCCGCTTTCTTACTTTTTTTGTGTGCTTGAATGTTTTTCGGCCCATTTGCAATTAAATATGAAATACGATTACGTCTTAATTATTTTTGAATGTTTTCTCTATAATAAATAGACAGTTCAAAAGTAAAAATCCAATCAAATCGGCAAAAAATATTTATATGGCAACTCTATAAGCACCTATTATGGCGGCGAGGCTCTGCAAAAATGGATGGATAGTATTAAATAGATGGATGGATGATTTTACTATTCCGCTGGAATGCTTTCGCTTGAATAAAATATTTCAACTTTTTTTTACAATTTTTGTATCATAACAATCCATATAACGCTTTTGATGCACCTAAAAACTCATCGAAATCTATAACAACATACAAATTCTTAGATTTGACCAAGGACAATATGGCCGATCTGTCAATTTAGTTCACAAATCGCCGCGGGACTTCTTTCGTGAAACAGACTTTAGTTTACAACATTTAGTATTTATTTATTATTAAAAATATATTAGACACGTTAACCAGATCATCCGTCCAGATGGACGGATGATCTGGTTAAGGTGGCGGGTAGCAGATGGATGTCAACTGCAAGGGATCCGGCCACGTGGAAATCATTAGGGGAGGCCTTCGTTCAGCAGTGACATAATTGGGCTGTAATGATGATGATTGTATTAGACCCGCAAAGGAATTATCCAACCAACAACCAATACTCTTCCTTTTTGGCAATTATAGCAAATACTATTTATCTTTGCTGGCAGAATATATTTTTCTGCTACTTATTATTATAAGGTGAGAATAGAACTCAAGCCAACTAAGTAACATTACAAGTCGTAGACAATCTCAGCATAACAAACGCGTCACTAACGCATGATGTCATCCAACGGATACGAAGTAGGTTGTAATGATGCTATATATAGGAATACTTTTTATAGACATTTATGAAGATAATTATGCTTTTAAAAATGAAGTCATTGCTTTTAATAAATTACTAATTAGCTAACTTTAAACTAACTTGATGCACAATCTCACTCAATAAGTATCCGGAAAAATTCGGCCCGTCGCGTCAGTTGGGCAGAATTTTCATTCATTCATAATGGCTCACAACATTTTTTCTTTTTTTTTTTTGTGTATTCCATTGTACAATAAAGAATTAAATAAAAACATGTCAAAGTGACATAGTAGTATGCTCGTGCTTTTGATTTTGTACCCTTTTATTGACGCGTTAAGGTCATAATTTGAATATGAGGATGAATCTAGCAGAAAATTGTAGCAGAAAAATGCAATGGTCAGGGGCGAAAACAGACATGGTACCAAAAAAGGTGGTTTTAATTTATAAGCTTTGACTGCAACGTGCAAATATTTCAAATATGGAAAACAGGGACCAAGTCCCTTTTCGTCCCTGGCCATCGCGTTTTTTCTGCTAAAATTTTCTGCCAGTTTCAGCCTCATAATTTAAATGAATAATTTTATGTCATAATTATAACAATAAGTTAAGGTATATGTCAAGCGGCTCCGTCATTTTTTTATTGATATTTCTTTGTAATTGTGCATCTAGTAAGTTTATAGTAATTCTAAGACTATCAAACATTTTAAATATATATATACAACATTTAATTATCTGCCCATGACCACGGTAACTGCTCGTCATATAAAATTGACAGTAACTTGTTCAGTTATATTGTAATTAAGCTTCTTCTAAGGTTTTATTATACTATGAAGTTATATATATCTATTTTACTATGAAGCTTTCTAAGTGGTGCGCCTTGACATTTTTTATCTGGTCCGAATATGTAAAACGATCTGATTTTGTTTGGTACGTAGAAAAGGTCATAGTGACCTCGTAAGTTGAGTAGCCGCACGGTTAGTATCGGTTCGATATCTGGTCGACATAATTTGGAATAAATACTGCGGGGCACAAGATGGACAGATGAGCTAAGGTAAGGTGAGCTAAGGGTGACTGCTGGATGCCGATAGCTTTCGACCGGTGGGGGGTAAAAGTCATTAGGGAGGGATTGGGCATGTTCTCAATTCTTCATTCTTTATTGCATACTATATGTAGTTACAAGGTGTACTTTTTAATAAAATTTAACATATGGACCCTGAAGGGCACAACAACAATACACTTTACTTTCGAACACTTTACAAAATATGTTGTACATGCAGTATTAATAACAGAACAAATTCACGAATTCATTTTATACCAATTGAAATTAATGAATAATATGTCAAAGTGTATAAAAATATATTTAGGTTGGAGATTGAAGTTCAGAAGTGGACATCATATGGCTGATATGATGATGACTGCAGGGCACAGGCCTTCTCTGACAGTGTTTGCTCTAAAACCTTCACGAATGCTAAGTAAGGATTGGTGTTTACATGTACCAACCTAAGATATTTAATATATTTTTTTTGGAAAGAGAAACTGTTAAATTTCTTGCTGGATTCTTCTCAGTGGATGACATTAGTCCAAGCTAGTGGGAGACTTAAATTTGCATTTTATAAGTTTTCTTTATGGACCCAAATTAAAAAAATATTTTTTGATTATTCTAAAAGCCGAAACCAACCGCTTAGCGTGCCTTCCGAAGGAAAGAGGGAAATAATATTATCACTAATTCGACGACCGACAATTTTCATACTCGTAGTTGCTTAACCAGGACGATTTTTACCAAAACGCTTTAGTTAGTCATAAACTACCAATAGTCTATGAGCAATGCGTCCTGCCCGTGCTTACATACGCAGCTGAGACATGGACACTGACTGCGGGATTGGTTTACAAGTTCAAAGTCACTCAACGCGCAATGGAGCCAGCTATGCTCGTGGTCTCTCTTAGGGATAAGATATAGCCCGCCGGATCAGCAGGTTGAAGTGAGAAACTACCAATTTAAAAAGTTCTACATTTGAAAAGGAAATCGTTATGGCTATAAGCTACCAATCCAAAAGTTGTACATTAATAAAGAAATCTTTAGTTAACTAAAGACTATACAATTTAATAACAAAACTATTTGCCAATACATCGTGGTTTTTACATTTCCATATGCATATTATAGCAAATGATCGCAGCAGAAGTCGCCATTATGGTCGACCTCGACGCGAGGCCGCTAGTGATGTGACGATGAACTCGATATCCATGTGTATTTATTATGGATTCTACCAATGGAATCACATTTTATCAATTTTAAAGGATATACAAATTTACACAGGGCTGTAGACAGTAACTAAAAACTTATCAATAAGGTACTTAATAAAATAAAAACGAAAAAACTGCCTAGCAACATAAAAGCAAGCAAAAAAAAAGAAGTAAAATATGTAGAATTTGCTAAAGTCAACGTTACGTGTCTAGGCTACGTAAGGGTGGGTTGAGTTAGGCCGTGAAGATTAAGAAGCTTGGCTCTACATGAGATCTGATATCTCTTTCACAGGGCAAACCTCATGGTCTTGTCTTGTCTCATGGTGTAAATATTTATGTGAAATGTTTTGGTGGGATAATAACTTTCGATCACTTATTGGTCTCATTCAATGCTGTTCTGTCATGGACAGGCGTTTTCTTGCTATCAAACAATATGGCGTAAAGTACATTTGTAAATCTACTTCTGAACTTGAGGAATCGATATTCTACGAAAAACGATCGATAAAATAACAAATTGAAGTCAGTACAACACTATGACAAAATCTGCGCACACGCACATCATATTCTGACATGAATCAATATACACCTTATGCAAATGTTAACAAAAGTTTAATTTCCTTAAAAACATATGTATATGAATTTCAGTTCTCGCTGCTTTGTTAATTTTGCAAATTCATATACCGTATTCCATGTGTGGTAAGGTTGAAACTGTTGAAAGTTGTTTTAATGTGAGAAGATATTTCACATCGATAAAGTGCATGTAACCATCATTTATTTGAAGGCTTTTCCTTGTAGAAATATTATTTGATTTTTAATTATTTTATACCAAAACTTAGGTTGTAAAGCTCTGGTGATTTCGATTGATGAAAGATTTAAAGATTGTGCGTGAAGTTGGCCTCCGCTCTGGGCCCGCGTGGATGACTAACGGCTATTCGCCTCTTTACGGGTACGCTCGTGCAGGGCCTGAGAGCAGTGGGGACGTATAATGAGCCGATGATGATGAACCAAGTTAAGGTTTTTTTATTGTACCTATCTTATCCAGACACCTGGCTAAAGCCAGACTTTAAGTATGTTACGTAACTTAAAATAGAATAACAGTTGCTCTCAAATGGGATTCTTGATTGAAAAAGAAAAAAACTAATTATATAATTAAACAAATGCAATCTACGTCTGTAATAGGGGCTGATCTACAAAACTTCTTTCATAATTAAGAAACCGTATAAGTTTCCGAATATGTAAAACCAAAGAACTGGCAAACACATTAAGAAACATTAGCATTAACACTGTTAAGGTAAAGCGTAGGTTGGTAAGGTTAAATCCCACGTAACGTTTTGCGAAAAACCTGCGTTGAAACTGTCAATGGTCAAGAGCGAAATAATCATACGAAACACTATATCATATGCAATGATGTAAAAAGTATAGATTCGTGATATACTCACAAAACAACCGAAAAAAGTGTTCCGAATGCAGCAACAGCACAAATACTTCTGTAATTATTAAATTTCTGTAAGTCTAAGGCCCGTAAGTATTCTATAACAGCATTAATATTTACTTTAATAAAGTGAGAAAGGGATGCTGCTATTTATCGTGCATAGCGCTACCCTTTCCAACACAATTTAAGGAAATATCAACATTGAGTCTCGTTCTTGAACACGGGACTAAGTAGTTGTGTATGAATATGAAGGTTTTCTACTGTTACAATATTCGTATAAGCCCACATATTTATTTACAGTTCTCCATAAACGAAACAGTATTGCACAACTATGTAATCAATGCCCTACCGATTGACCGTGGATATTTAAACGTGAGATGCTCTATATGGTAAGGTTTGGTAACCGCAATGCATCAGCTGAGCTCAGGGTCGGGGTCAAGAATCCAGGTTCTGTGTATTCGTCAGTGTTTCCTATTGTTTTCAATACGTAATCTTAAAAGGCATGAATGAATCAGTAAATAATAATTTTGTATAATTCATGTACACATGAGTTATACATAATTAATGACAAAGCAATAATAAATTGAAAACTTAACCCCTTTGACCGCCAATGACGCCTTATGGCGCCAGATACAAAAGATTTTCTATTATGTCTGGATTCTCAGCGTCCAATGGGTTAAAAGCTACAGACAAAATGATTTTATTCCAATATTGACTTCGGAATTGCCTATTTAATAGTTTAAATTTATTATTTTAAATTACGTAATACATGCTAAGACAATAAACTTATATTTTTTACTTTTAAAACCGCTTTTAAAAGTAAAATCTCCAGTATGTAGACTCTTAGGGATCGGGCCGCGGTAATCATTAGGGAAGACCTTCGTTCAGCAGTGGACATAATGAGTTGTAATAATAGTGATGACGAAGGGACTTTTCTAAACATTACCTTATTATATGATTTTTTAGTAATAGGTGGCCTAAAAATGATGCTTCTAGATTTATTTTGATTACATAATTGAAATAAGAAAATAAACTTACAAAGGCCCAACATAAGGCAGGTTCTTCAAGCCTTAAAGAAGATCCGACACTTACTCTCTATGATTAAAATATCTTTTGTAGTGTATATTTCTAGTAAGTATATAAGTTAGTATATTTCTAGTATATATTAACGTTTTTTAAGCTTGTTTTACCAAATTCCATTGAAAAATTATAATCATTTTTCATGGTATTTTATTAGAACATAGTTTGTCATCATCATCATCATCATCAGCTCATTAAACGTCCCCACCGAGGGGCACGAGCCTACCCGTATAGGGTGATTAGGCCTTAGTCGTCCCACGCGGGCCCAGTGCGGATTGGACGACTTCACACACAACCTTCGAATCTCTTCGCAGGCGTGCATGAAGGTTTCCTCACGATGTTATTCCTTCACCGTAAGAGCGTCGGATAACGTACATATATTTTTCGAAAATTCGAAAATACATTGGTACGTGTCGGGATTTGAACCTCAGCCCTCCCGGTAGGAAGGCGACAGTCCACACCACTGAGCCACCGACGCTCTACATAGTTTGTAATATAACTTAATTTAGGGAAGATTCGTGTTATCCTTAAGAATGTAGTTGACTCAGCTAGAATACATAGATAAGCCTGCTGCCTAGGCTGTGTTAACCAATATTGCTATATTTGTCCTATACGCTGCCCACACATTCATAAATTATTTATATCATACGCAGACGGTTTCCATGTACGCCAGGACAGTTTGCTCAATCGAGCTTCGCCGAAGTCATTAGGCTGGCGACGAGACGTTGCCTCATCTGATTACTATTATATCCATGATCTGTATGGGGAAATGTGAAGAAGTTTATTCAAAATTATATTATATAATAATTATACGGTAGATTACAGTATAAAATTGGTTATGGTCTTCTACTTATGCTATGACTTAGCTGATACCCTGGATACATACATAGACTACCTTTTTCTGCAGGATAATATTTTGTATCGCGGGTGACATCGCGGCCCACAGCTAGTAACTAATATAAGAGATCACGTTTGCGAAAGGTCGCTGGCAGAGGCTTGTTTATGAAAAACGGAGGACCAGGATATCTGACATAATGGAAGAACCACATCATCAGGTGACTATGATGGGTTAATAGAGAGAGAGAGATGTTTTTTTTATTTACATATAAAAAGAATGCTTTCTTAATATTGAGAAAAGGCGGTAAGCTCTTGTTATTATACACAAAATCAGGCACTGTCTAACTTAATAAATTAAAAAACCTAACGTTGTATGACCAAATAGACAAGGTAAACTATTTATTTAAAACTGTTTTATGTAACATACCGTATAAGAACCACAGAACAACATCTTGCACCATTCATTTATACATGTTGTGAGTTGTGGCATATTGATTAACGTTCTAATAAGAGCAGACATTAACATCCTATTGTTTTCGCATTTGACGAAATCCCGCTGTAATATTGTGTCCACGGTTGGACATTAAGACTGAATAATTCACTCTTGAGTCACTGAAAAATTTTTAATTTTATATAAGTTATCGACATTGAAAAATATCCCGCATGCTGCTTTTTGTATTACAGATGGATATTGGATTTAAGACATGTCTTTGAGCGTTCAGTCATACTAATTTTGGATATTTCCGCTGCAACTATGTGTCCACAGTTGCACATCGGCAGGACTTTTTACATTCACACAGCTCTTATAGCCCCAAGTTAAGTGAAGCCTGTATTATGGGTACGAAACACAGATATACATACTTATATGTATATTCCGTTATATGCATTATTTTTTGTAAATACATACACATTATGCATAGTGACACTCAGAACATTACAAACAGACATGTTAATGCACACAAATATATGTACTGCCCAGGGATTGAATCCGGAACCCTTAGTGTAGCAGCCGACGTTTCGACATTGAGACCTCATGGGTCGTGAAATACTTCACTTTCGTCAAATACTTCCCTCAAACTACCGTCCATCGCCATTACCTCTCTATTATCCAAAGTAATGGAGAGAATTCTGAATACCAAATTGCTAGCATATTTGGAAAGTAATGATTTACTGAGTGACCACCAATACGGCTTTAGACAAGGGCGTTCTACTGGTGATCTACTTGTATATGTTACGCATACCTGGAACGAAGCTTTGGAGAATCATGGCGAAGCTCTATCTGTATCGCTTGATATAACCAAGGCATTTGATAAGGTTTGGCATGCGGGCTTGCTTAACAAACTTCCAGCCTATGGGATTCCTGCAGGCCTATGTAACTGGATATCTGATTTTCTTAGTAACCGTTCAATCAGAGTGGTTCTAGATGGTTGCTCTTCTGATCATTTTCAGATTAATGCCGGTGTTCCTCAGGGATCAGTTCTCTCTGGGACGCTTTTCCTGTTGCACATCAATGATCTACTTATTCCAGGTATTGTTGGCTATGCAGATGATAGTACTGTCTCAGAGAGATACTTTTCAAGTGCAAAGGCTTGCGGTAGTGAGGTTCAAACCTTGAGGATGGCAATGGTAGCGCGCATTGATCGAACTTTGGAATCAATTGCTGCCTGGGGTGATGATAATTTGGTTGAGTTCAATGCTGCCAAAACCCAGGCCTGTTTGTTTTCAGCCAAAAAAAGTGCATTTAACACTACACCGTCTTTTCGTGACACGTTTATCCCTGTGACTGATGAACTGAACTTGCTTGGCGTGGAGTTGACGAGTGACCTTAACTTCAGCAAAAACATTGAGTCCAAAGCTCAAATAGCCTCAAAGAAGTTGGGCATCCTAAATAGGGTGAAGCGGTACTTCAAACCAGGTCAGCTTCTTACTTTATACAAAGCTCAAGTCCGACCTAACATGGAGTACTGCAGTCATCTTTGGGATGGTTCAGCAAAATGTCATCTTGCTACTTTGGACTCAATCGATCGCAGAGCCAGAAAACTCATTGGCGATCAGGCGCTCGTTAATTCTAAACTGCAGAGCTTATCCCACCGCCGTAAAGTAACATGTTTGTCAGTTTTTTACAGGCTCTACTTTGGTGAGTGTTCTTCCGAGCTCCACGCACTTATCCCATCGTCACCCTTTCACCATAGGTTATCAAGGCGAACTGCAAAATTTCATCCGTTTGTAGTTGACGTTCCCCGCATTCGGACTAAGCGTTTTGCGTCTTCTTTCATTATGCGTACAGCTAGGGAATGGAATGACCTCCCTGCGTTTGTGTTTCCGGCCACTTACAACCTCGTGGCATTCAAAAAACGAGTGAATAGGCTTTTTCTGGGCAAGCTCGCTCCATCTTAGAGCACGTCTCTTCCCATAGGATAGTCTGTGCTCAAGAGTAAGCCCATCAGATATAAAAAAAAATACTTAAGACTTGTCTTTGAGCCGTCAGAATTTCACAAAGCTATGGACATTTAATACAACGCACAAGTATATGAAAGAAAGCTACCACTGTTTCGGATTATAGTTCTTAATCAAAACACCAAAATTGATGATATTTATGCAAGTCAGATTATATAAAAAACCTATTTTGACAAGTCAAGGTTGTAAAGCCTACTACTATGACGTCAAGTCTTTGAGAGCATCCGGAACCTAATTGTATGAAGTCATGTGTCATTGAAGTTAGAGTAGGCAGCTAGTTATTATGCCTTCTGTATAACATATAATTATAGTTATATTGAGATAATTACTGGCTCCTCTTAATATATGATACTAGTTAAATTTAGTCCTTATAAAGTTTTTACAATATGTTCAGACATCTTTCTGTGCTCAAAGTGATATAACTTGTAAGTTTAGTCCAAATAACATTAGCCCTCTGTCAGTGTAAGTGTTGTCAAAATTTATCTAGCCGTTCCGATGTTTCCGTTAGGGATGAACCGAAAAAAAGACTCATATTGAAAAAAAAAGATAATTTGGATTTGGACCAGTAAAGTAAAAAGCGTTATTTTTGTTTTCCTCATTATAATTTAAAAATATCTTAACAAATAGGAAATTTAAAGGTTAATAGATATCTTTAAAACATTGAATATGTTTACAATCTCTAAAAATGTTCCTACTTAAGTATCGAAACGATTTGAGGTCATGATTTACTGCGGGAGAATATCTCATAACGCGGGTTACACCGCGAGAAATAGCTCGTAGATAATAAGAAAAAATGAGCGTCGTGGCTCAATGGTGTGGACTGTCGCCTTCCTACCGGAGGGCTGAGGTTCAAATCCCGACACGTACCAATGTTTTCGAATTGTCGAAATATATGTACGTTATCCAACGCTCTTACGGTGAAGGAAACATCGTGAGGAAACCTTCATGCACACCTGCGAAGAGATTCGAAGGTTGTGTGTGAAGTCGTCCAACACGCACTGGGCCACGTGGACGACTAAGGCCTAATCACCTATACGGGTAGGCTTGTGCCCCTCGGTGGCGACGTTTAAT
>PQWD01007106.1:0-118469 GCA_019425675.1 Leucinodes orbonalis
TTGTGGGAGATTTTGCATTTGACGTTTGTGTATTGATTTCAAAGATAAAATATTCAAACTTTTCATCTTTGAAATGGAAAGGTCTAATTATTATAAGGTGATAGGCTAACTTAATGCAAAATGCTCCCATCATTGAAGGAAAGAGAAGAGAACTCACACTCCTGGACGACTAACTGAGCGGTGCAGTGGGTGTTTCCTTTAACATTCTCAGCTCTTGCGGTGTACAAGCCAGAGTCATCTTCGCGGCAGTGCTTCACTTCGAGGTGGTGACTACCCCCGTCCTTGGTGGAGATGGTGACTCGGTCCATCAGCTTGTCCGTCAGCGGTTTGTTGTCCTTCAACCAGGTCAGCCTCACTGACTCCGAGGACTCGTGAAGCGTGCATTCGAAGAGGGCGTTTTCGCCCGCTGAGGATTCACATTATTGTCAAGGAGGGCTCGTACTCCTAGGTTTTGTTTGATTTTTTTTTTTGGCAAAGGCTCTCAAAGATGGTAAAAAAGATTAAACATTCGGTACCAATATTACGGACGGTGTCATTATTAGAAATATGATTTAAACCGTATATTACTGCTATCTTGTTGGTTAATAGTAAACGCATATAGCTTAGACCATAGTGTTGATTGAAATTTAGAAGCAAATAATACTTTCAATATTCAGTATTAACAAAAATCTTTATTTTGGAAGGAGCCTTTCCATATATTTTACACTAAAAAATATTTTTCTAATAATTCAAGTAGAGTACAAACCCTCAAAACATATAGGATTGAAGCGTATGGTTAGAACAATGTGTAGTGTAAGTTAGTGATCTAATAAGCGTATGTACAAGCACTATACGTGTTTCTACTTCTATTATGAAGTGTTTGTCTACTCGCTATTTCTGTGTAAGACTTACGCTCGATGTTCTGCCCTTCCAAAGTTTTTGTAAACACAGGTTTTCCGTCGTTCGACGCTGATTTAGAAATTGACCTTGCGGACGTGTACTCTCCCGTGCTAACTGAGCCGTTAGCAACGGATTTAGAGTATTTGCTTTCCGTTGTTGAGCCACCATTTTTGATGCTCTCATATCTCGATTCGGATGCAGATGATGAATCAATTTTATCCCCATCTAACGTTGTCTCTAGGGTGTATCTAGATGAGCGGCCTTCGATTTTTGCTCCGTTAGTATCTTTGCCATATTTAGAGGCGATGCTATCAATTCTGCTGGAAGCTTCATAGTTGGACTCGATGCCATATTTAGATGCGATACTGTCAAGTTTGCTCACAGTTTCAGAAGCATCTGTGCTGGTCTCGATACCATATTTAGAACTTCCTTCAGTTCTAGAATATTTCGATTCGAGACGCGAAATTGCACTGCCCTCTGTGCCAGAGGCTTCGTATTTTGCGCTTTCACGGCGTGAGTACGATGACAAGCCGACACTTTCATTACCGCCTGAAGATTCGTAGCTGGAAACTTTACGACTACTACTGGAGTACTCTGTAAGATAAATGAGCGAGAGTCATATTATAATGATGTTAAACTTTAAACAATTTAGATGTTGGTTACATACAAGTACGTCTGTAGTTTCCTTTTAAATTATTAAAAAAACAACTGGAATAAGTATTATTCCAACACTATTTTGCAAAAAAATACCTTTACAAATCTATCATAAATGCCTCTGAACATAGGTGCCAGAAATCGCTATTTCTATTAAGCTTTTAGGCTTATGAGTATTTACCTCCAGAGAGTCGCGAACTGCGACTGCTATATCTCGACATTTCGTCGTCACCAGTTTGCTCCGCGGTTACAGTTTGACCGCTTGAGACTGCCTTGTCGGTAGACCCTTTGTCAGCGGAGCTGACTTTCACTTCCTCTTCACTGGCCTTAACTACACTTTCAGTCGCACTAACTTGCTCCTTTGTACTTTGGATAGTTGCTGCTTGAAGACTAACTGTTTCACTTGTCTCCTGAGTCTTCTGACTTACTGATGAAACATCACTAGACTGTACCGTCTCTTTTTGAGCAACTTGTGATTTTTCACTTTGAACTTCTTTTGTCGATTCTGTTTCACCTGTTGTCGTTGCAGATTGTACAGACTTTTGTTCAGTTATTAACTTTTCTTGAGCAGATGCTGATACCTGATTAGATTTCTGTGTAGATGATTCTGTTGCGACTGATGTTGAACTCGATTTTCGTTCAACAGCAGAGGCAGTTGCTTCTGTTGCTGAGTTTTTTCGAATCGATGACTGCTCTGTTGAAGTAGAATCACCCTGTGTTACCTCTTTCTTCTTTTTAAGAGAACCAGCTTTAACAGTTTGTTGATTTGTAGTTTCTGATGTCGCTGACTGTGTGGCTTGGGATGTCGTTGAAGACTTTGAGCTTTCAACTGCCACTGAAGATGTTACTTCAGAAACTGATATTACTTCACTTTTAACAACAGCTGATTGTGTTTGACTAACAGAAACCTCTGTTTTTTCCGACTTCGATATTTTAGTCGCTATCTCAGTTTCGTTGGAAGCCTTTCTTTTGGTCGTAGATTGTGTTGTCTCTTCTTTTGTGGCGACTTCTTCGACACGCGATCGTTTCTCGTGTACCTCCTGTGCTTCTAATTCCGTGTGGTCCCTTTTCTTCTTTTTATCCTCCGGTGGTTCTGGTGAGACTGCTTGGGATGGTGAGACTACTTGGAGGTCGTCGGCGGCGTGTTCTGCTAATGCAACTGTTGACAAGTACGGGTACTTATTTAACTTAAACTTACTATAAATCATGTATATTTTTGGTAACAAGTACGATATTTCATTTGCAATATTAATCAAATATTTGTTTTATTAAATTTACAGATCTTTTTAATTTAGAAGTTTAATCTATGAAAACCATATATATAATCGTAACAAAATACTGACTGATCATTGTAATCTCTTTGTCTCCCATCTTTAACTTACCAGCGTCACTGGCGTTCTGTTGTATCTCTTTAAGCCAGTTGGTCTTCACGTATTCCTTGTGTGCAGTGAGAGTTATGGCCTGGTCTTTCTGCACCAGCTCGAATTTGAGCGGATCTGGAAGGTCCCTGGCCTCGAACTCCGGGAGCTACCCAAACAACAACTCAATGGAGTAAAATGAACATTTGGATGCCCTCCAAACAGAGACGATTTCTTAATTCATGCTATTTTTGTATCAAGAATGTCAAGATTACTTAAGGTTATGCAATGCTCATCAAATAAAAATAATCTTGCATTTTATGTTGTTGTGATGCTAAGGTTACTTTGTTTATAATGTTTTGACATTGCTTTTAAATAGGTGATGATAAAAGCAAGGCAATCGTAAGGTTTTCCTTACGAGCGTAATTCTGAATTTGACTGAATTTATTACTATAAATATAAATTTGTAACATCATAACTCGTCGATTGCCGAATACTTTTTGTTCGCTCGAGGAATAAAATAATGATAATTACTAATAATACAGTAAATAATATTCGTTGTTGCTTCTTTGAATAACAAAAAGACAGGGAGACAATTTACAAAAGATTTTTTAACAACTGAAAATAAAATGGCAGCAACTGGCAAACTTGTCTTTGTTATTACGGTTGTATCGCATAAAACATCCTCACCTTGACAATATCCTTGAGAACAAAGACGGACCGGTCGTCGGAGACCCTTTTGACTTTGCAGATTAAGATCCTCGATTTGAAGAGGAAGAGGTATCTCTCTTTGGCCTTCCCTTCAGCGTCGGTGACAGTGAACCAATCGTGGGTGAGCAACCGGCCGAGTTTATAGATGTTCCCTCTATACCCTTCGATGCTTGCGATAAACTTGTTATCAGTCGCGCGGTTCGGAACCGACAGAAACAGGTCCAACGCCTTTTGTAGGTCAGTGAAGTCTTCGCCGAGACGTCTTGAGTATTTAACTAGTTCCTAATGGATAAAAATGTAATATCAGTATTGTGTACAAAGTAAAATCGTACAGTAATGATAAATTTGTTTTGGCATACAAATGCTGTTAAATTTACCATTTATAACAGGTACTTTGAAGAATATAGAACACATTTTATTTGTAGTTCCTAAGCACTGAAACAGATTTTAAGACTTGCTTACTTACAATATTAAATTTTGATTACGAACTTTAACCTTTATTTATCTCATCGCTCTAAAGTTATCTTCTTTATTCCGCACAATATCTAGAGCTTATGCTTCCCATATTTATCTTATACTAGCAATATTTCTTAATTTCTTTCTAGCAATATTTCTCTATCGGGTCGAAGGGCATAGTGAGTAACGTATAAAGAGGGAAAACTTTTTAAAAATAAATGAATATCTACTGACGTCCACACAATGCTATGTAGCCCTAAGTTAAGTAAGAAACTTGTATTACGGGTACTCAACAACTAACAAACACACTTATATATATATTTTTTGGATATTCCTACTCACTATACATAGATTACACCATGGCCAATTCAAACATACATGTTCATGCACAGAAATGTTTGAACTGCCCGGGGATCGAATCCGGAACCCTTAGTAGTAGCCGACGTCTCAACCATTACACCAAATGGGTCGTCAATTTATTTTTCTTATTTTTCAATTACATATTATTATGTAGGTATGCTTCTGTAATTATTTACGAGGTGGTAAAACATTTTTGATATTTGTTGACATTTAATGGACATTTACAATGCTAAAATTATTTTATATGCGATCAAATATTTTAAAGTTGCCTTGGCTGGGTATTTTAATGTATTTCGTAATATACAGAAATAGAAAAAGTATGAATTCACTTTGTTTGTGTCCACTCTAAAAATTGGCTCACGCATGACAAACATTTCCTTTTCCTTTCTAAGTCGCATATATAATTGATTTCTATATTATTGTTCGGTGTCTAAACAATGTAGACTTTATAAAGTCTAAAGTAAAAGCACAGCATGTACTATACATTACTGTTGCAAAGGGATAAGTAGCTTAAAAATTGAGTTTATACTTCTAAGATGTTTCATATAAATAACAAAAACATTCTAGAACTGTTTTTAATTTATGCAAGCACTAATTTAGGTATATATATTAAGATTTTAGAATGAAAGCATACCGAAAAGATCTTATAGTAACCGTATCAATATTATAAATATTTATGGTTTCAAATAAATAGCATTGACTTGGCACGCAACTTTTTCTTGACTTTGCGGTAGCACTAATATACCCTAGAACTGACACCAAATCATCCTGTATGTACACATACTTGTATGCTAATAAGAAAAGGAAAAACAATTTTGTTTCTTTCACCAACTACAGTAATTGGTGTCTGAAAACAATACTGATTTCCGATGATTCTTTATGAATCAGTGTTCATTTGTTTGGCTGTGACGTCAGTGCGGTGCGTGTTGTCCGCATATCTATCTTTAACCGCGGTTAGCTTGCCAACCAGCGGCCAACGGTCGGCCATTTTATTCGATCTCTATTTGCATTGAGATCGTATTTTGTATATAATGCGCGTTACGGGTCATCGACCCTGTCTGTAGACGCTGATTAAGATGAAGTTTTAATGATCATGGAAACATTTGGTTTGGAATGTGTCGTTTGAACTATTTCTGGGTACTATCCGAATGGTTAATTTATACATTTTTTATGTTACAAAGTGTACATGGCGCTCACCTGATGGACAGTGATACGCCTGACCATGACAGAGCGGCATTGAAGGAGGCCAATAATTGATAGGCAGTTATCATCCTCCACCAATGCCGCACTGTACCTGTCACCCGAGTCAACAGACAGACGTTAGGTCTTTAATAAACGGTAATTTTACTAGCTACGGGACGATATCTGGCACTGCGGTGGTACCTAGCTAACGTCTCAGTACCGATTTTGCCACCTAGTAAAACACGCACACACTACGTGTCTAGCCAATTACGGTCACATCAAAAAATCTAGCTAACTAGGCAGCACCGTGTGTAACACGAGCCATTTAAAGTTACTTACTATTAAATCCTTAAGTGGATTAAGATTTATATTTTATAATAAACTAAAATATGTAAAAGAATTTTCATCAATATCATCATTGCAAAAAGAGAGATGAATATTTTTTTATTGGCATCAATATTTGGGAATTCCACAAAACACTTAATAAAAGTTACTCGTAGATACCTTAAGTAAAAGTTGGTAGTCGTTGATCCTCTGTATGGGAAGTTTCAGATGTTCAGTGATGCCTTTGTCGTCGCCAAGGTTGTCAGCCAAAATCTGCATAAAAGAAAAAAAATTGTTGAAATCGCACATAATTTTAAATACAAATTTGGATACCCCCTTGAGTGACTCATGTCCAAACACAATAGACGATCTGTTGGTAGACAGCTCCATGTATTCATCGCTCGTGAGAATAAGAAAGACGGCGAAATAAGCTGTTAAACTACTATTTCACAGTGAAGTACTGTACAGTAAAAAACTACAGTCATTTGACATTCATAAAGTTAGGTTGTGAAGGCAAAATTTCACACCTCAAGTCACAGATAACTGAACTGAATTTAATATAACAATGAATAGGGATGATGACAATTTTTTTTTCTGTTTTTATATCGATGGACCGCACAATAATAGAAACATTGGT
This sequence comes from Leucinodes orbonalis, assembly GCA_019425675.1. Taxonomy (NCBI): domain Eukaryota; kingdom Metazoa; phylum Arthropoda; class Insecta; order Lepidoptera; family Crambidae; genus Leucinodes; species Leucinodes orbonalis. The sequence continues at coordinate 6,562 of PQWD01007106.1, forward strand.
AAAAAATTACTCCGTTAACATTAAAACTCACAGAGATTTTCCAATTCTAAAAACACAATAATGAATGGCCTATTGTAATGAATTCATATCTCATAGTAAAGGAACTATTGGAGTTTGTATGAGAAATACATTTCTTTAAACCTAAACAGAATATTGCTCTTTGATTTTGAGATATCACAACATTTTAAAACTAGTGCCTAACCTAAACGGTTTCCAGGTTTCCACTGGGACTTGCGTACACACATATATTATAATAGTAAACTTTAATTTGGCTCTGCTTTGAATTAATAAATATATTTATTTATTTATTTATTAATTAAATAAATATATGACAAAATACTACTTATATACTCAATTTACATGCAAAAGTCATTTCGTCTAGTAACCTTGACAAAGAGCTCCGTCCGCATCAAAATGATACAAGGTAAGAATTTAGGTCGTCGTGTTGTAGGTGCTGACATTACACAAGGTTTATATAATACGAGAAATAGCTTCTGTATTTCTATTTACACGTACATTTAAAATTTCTATTTATTATCTTATAAGTGAACGGTATGGTCAGCTGGCTCACCTGGTGTAAAGTGATACGCCTGAATAAGACAGAAGCAGTGTCGAAGGAAACCAATAACAGTAGGGAGTCATTATTTTCCGTCAACACTTCCCTGCGCCCGTCACCCGAGACGACAGATGTTAGGTCTCTTATACACGGTAATTTAACAAGCTACACGCTCAAGCTTAAGCTCATCACACAGAAGTGCATAACACTTCTGTTTCACGAGACGATATCTGCCACTGCTGTTGTACCTACCTACCTAGTTATAGAGTTATACACACAGACATCAGAATATACATTAGACTGGACAAGCCGCCAAGTTTATAGGCAGTCCCAGTGTCGCAATTTCTTTCCGGTTATTACCTGTGAAAAGTTATTATATTTCTTGGTAAATTTACTGATTCATTGCGAAGATGGCATGTTACAATTGCACAGTATGGCATTTTGGAAAAAAACGGTAATTTCTTCTAATATTCGTGCGTCTTGACTCGTCTCAAAGAGCGTAAACTGGTAGCCAGTGTATGCTCGTTGAGCTTACAGTTGTCGCACTTTAAACGCGGCTTGCCCCATCTCCTGTATTGGGAAATCTATGGTTATACATGAATTAACAAGTCATGGAACTCATCTCACTCTGGGGCCACTGGTTTAGGTGACAGGATCACTTAATAAAAGGTGGACTGCCAGCTTTACACATTTGGCAACAGCCTATATCGTCCTTCTGCATGGACAGGTTGTCCCACAAAGTATTGTTGAGTTTGGTTAACCCACCAAACGGGCTCAGTACGGATTGATGGGTGTTAATGAACTACCATCCGTAAAGAGCCGCCTAGAACAACGGCGTTACGTTACTTTCTTAGCACCAGGGAAGTCACATTTTTTGGTCACCCATCCTATAAACAACCATTGCGATGGTTGCTTGAATTTGATTGCCGATCGAACGCACTAGCATGTTACTTATTTTATTTTAAACAATACGTAACGATTTGTCTTTAATTATTGCCTTGATTCAAAGCTCTTACCCCCTACAGAAAGCTAATCCCCACAAAGCTAAGTCAGTAAAGACGTCCATCAATAAATAATACAAGTGTCAATTTATCAATGCGCACTAGCCAACACATCCGCGAGACTTGCACTAATTAACTTGGAAGCCGAGCGGCCATTCGTCGCGCGTCGCGCTAATTGCTGGCGCGCAACCAGCGCTGTCGTACTGCCGATCACTAGCTAAAAAACCGTTAACTGAGTACAATTTTTTGATATAAAACTGAAAAACCCTGATTAACGTAAAACAACTTCGGATGAGCGAGCAACAATTGAGTGTCGGTGGCTCAATGGTGTGGACTGTCGCCTTCCTACCGGAAGGACTGTGGTTCAAATCCCGACATCTACCAATGTGTTTTCGAATTTTCTAAAATATATGTACGTTATCCGACGCTCTTCCGGTGAAGAAAAACATCGTGAGGACACCTTCACGCACGCCAGCGAAGACATTCGAAGGTTGTGTGTGAAGTCGTCCAATCCGCACTGGTCCCGCGTGGACGACTAAGGCCTAATCACCCTATACGGGTAGGCTCGTGCCCCTCGGTGAGGACGTTTAATGAGCTGATGTTGATGAACTTCGGATGAGGCATCTCACATTGCTATTAATCATAATGAAGATATTAAAAGGGACTTTGCATGTAACACATCACATATAGCGCGTCTAATCGTGCACAATTTAAATTGCTTAACAGCCGAACTAAAAATCGGCAAGCATTGTCGCAACTCAACTACTGGAAGTGCAAGTGTAAACAGTACTGTTGTAGTGTAGTGATTTTTTGTAATAATTAGCAGTTTTTATTAAATTCGTATTCATCATCATCAGCTCATTAAACGTCCCCATCGAGGGGCACGAGCCTACCCGTATATATATATAGGGTGATTAGGCCTTAGCCGTCAACACGGGCCCAGTGCGGATTGGACGACTTCACGGATTTGAACCTCAGCCCTCCCGGTAGGAAGGCGACAGTCCACACAATTGAGCCACCGACGCTCAAAATTAGTATTATGAAGTTTTAATTATTATAAAAACTTAATAAACTAATAAGTATTGTTACAATAACCGATATTCGGACTTGTAATATGTAATCGTGAGTTGCAATCATTTCGAAAGACACTTCCCCTACTCTACATGTCCTCAGATCGACTGAGTACAGCATATCGTGTGTATTTGCTTTAATAGTAAACAAATATACAATGCCAATTCCATCCGGTCGAAGCGAACAACGCTAATCGCATAAAATAGGTATAAATAAACTAAACGTGGTGTCATTAACTTGGTATATCATTCCCGTATAGTTTAGGATTGCATTGTTCGTTTACTATAATCGATGTTTTTGTAAGTTTCTACATGCATGACAACAATGTAAATTGTCGGTCTACAAACTCGTTCTAGAATACGAGCCATTCCATTTATAAGAGTTTAATGGAAATGGAAATTATTCCGAAATATTTTTTTATTTTTTATAAATGGAATCTGAAAGTTCCTGAATTAGACTATAGTCTATTTAGACACTAGGATCATATGTATTGTAAATTGGAATATTTAAGTTATTTAATTTATATTTTAAATTGCAGTCAATTTATAATAATTTAATAATATAATGCGTTTCATGTTTTACTGAAAAAATATTTGGTAACAAATGACAATTTTTTATCCAAAAATTGCGAATAAAGTTGTTACAATTTAATTACTATATATTATTTGTTTATTACATAAAAAAATCTTTAGGTTGTAATTATATAAATGATGTTACTGACCTAGCTGCCCATCACACTAAACGATAGTCGAGTCTTCCTTCTCAAAATTGTAAGAGATAATTTTGAAGTTTACTATATTAGTTGCCAAAACCTATTCAATGTAATTACTATGATAGAGTAGAATAACTTTTTGATTTATCCATCTCATTCCAAATGACTGCACGGTATTCAGTAATATTAATATAGTAAAAACATCATTTACATAGATATTTTACGACAGTGGGGTTTGGCCAAAATATGCATCAGGAATTACGTAAATTGTGAAGTTATAGGTTTCGAATACTTTAAAGAAGTATGAGGTTTGGTGCCAAAATTATTGTTGAAGCGTTTAAACACATCCTTTGTGGTTAATAAAACTTATAAATAAGCTGGTACCAATGTTAAACATTTACAGTGTATTTAACAAACATTATTTGAATGACCGTCCTGTTCACTTATAAAATAAAAAAATATTGGAAAAGTTTGAAATAAGGCAGTTTTCATACTCGGTACTACATATCTTAATGAGCGACCATATGAAACATTTCGTACGAGACCTGTTTGGTTAATAATCAAAATTAAATATAAGTTAATCAGTGAGCCATCAATACATATATCACCACCATTAACATCTTTATCTAACTTCCTTTCCAACCAGCGTACTTATGGAGAGATTGGCCCATAGCCCACCACGCGGGCCCAGTGTTGATTGGTAAATCAGATTTAAAAGAAAGAAAGAAAAAGAAAGATTTATGGTAATAAACCATTCCTTGACTAACACTCCCATTCAACGATAAAAGCTATCGGGAAAGTACTCATAGGTATGGAGTGCCCATACGCTAGCGGTGGAAACTCGCGAGTGTGTACTATCCAATATAGGCAACCTTGACACGGCTCACGCGATCATCAGCCGCGTGCAGCGAGCTTTTATGTTGCTGTCATTAGATAGATAAATGGTTTGTAGAAACACAAAGAAATAATGATTTTAAATGCTAGGTAATTGTATCCCGTAAATTTTGCTACTTGTATACCATTTAAGTTTGCGGTGCCGCAGTTGCGTGTCAATAACAAAACACATTTGCTTTTAGGTATTTGTTGAGAATTAACAACAGAAGTGTAGCATACTTATATTAAGAGTAAAGATTAAAAAACAGACACTACACCAAAGTATCTCAAAAACTTTAGGAATCGCAGTCTCTATTATTGATAATTTAAAAATTATTTTTTCAATCTAATATTTAGCAGAACAACATCACTAGACCCTGGATAACCGAGAGCACTCTCTGAACCAGCATAGCGGTAGCCATCGGAAATGCTTTAACGAATCTCACCGGAGAAGACCTAGTATCCATTAGTGACCGCCATCTCTTAAAACAGTATTACTTTAATATCTCTTCGCCTTTTCTGGTACAAAATAGAGACGTATCATTATAGTTATATTGTTTTAAGATATAGCGATAAGTCCCCTGTATAACTTAAATGGGGCTCCAATTTGAGTATGCTTGTTACCTAAATAACATGACAGTGTACTTGCTTACATGATTTATGTATTTATATGTTAGTAAATTAATGTTGTATCAAGCTTGAAATGATATTATTGTCTATATTGTTCTCATGTGAAAACTCATTTTAATATTAAAGTAAATATATTCTTCACGTGTAAATTTGTACAAGAAGAAACTTCCTTCTATTTGAGGTAATTAGACGAGACATTTAACCCAAAATAACTACGAGTAGGTACGTAGTTTAACGTTGTATCAATGTAAACAAATGTGTTGTAAACATGTTTTTGTAATATTTCTATTATGTTTTGTATACGTTTTCATCACCTACATTCCTAGAAAAGGCAACGTTTAAAGTCCACGGAGCCATTCAAGTATAACTCAACACCTGGGATAATCTTTCATAGCGTCATTTACTTCGCTGTCTTTAACACTTATTAGTCCAGAGCTAGACATGGTCTTCAATCTATTTATTTATTAAGATTCACCAACAATACATGCTATTGTAATATTAAAGTGTTATATTTTAAAATTCAGATACATGTACCAATTATAGTCGAGTTCAGCTCTATAAAAAAATCCTATTCAACCTATCGCAGTCCACTGCTGGACGTAGGTCTCCCCCATTTTGCGCCAGATATCCCGGTCCTCCGCTTTCCTCATCCAGCCTCCACCAGCGACCTTTCGCAAGTCGTCGGTCCATCGGGCCGGATAAAAAAATATTTATTCCAAAAAACACATGCAAGTTTTATCTGTTTAAACTGCTCTCATATATGGTGACCCTGTGTTACGAGAGACAGGCTTCTCCTCAAAATTACCATTTGTTATTAGAAGTGTTTTGACATGCAGCTAGTGGATACAGGTATTAAATAGTAGGTAGTGGTAATTGTATGTGTATGTGTAAGTGTTCGTGGTGTGTGTGTGTGTGTGTGTGTGTGTGTGTGTGTGTGTGTGTGTGTGTGTGTGTGTGTGTGTGTGTATACGTGGTGTATGTGTGTATCATGCGTACATAGTCTTGCTTCGATGTGTATATGGGTGTAGCATGTCTGTGTGATCAGTGGTAAAAGAACATTAGGAAATACGATTTAATGATTGGAGTAAGTTTTCTATAAAAATTGACCCAGCCATTCAATAGTAAGACGTTTAAATTTTTTAGTTGTGACTTTTGTTATAAATTTATTTTTAGTAGTAATTTATTCTATAGTCATGGAGCGATACATGCAGGTTGGACAGAGTTATATCTTGGTATTCTTTTATTTGCTAATCGTGAGTGGGGTACGATTTTGGTATGGAACCTGCATAATGTCTGCATTATATATAGTTTACGGACGGATAAAACCTTTGCTTGCTGATACAGCTGGTCTGTAGAGAATCCGTAAGGAAAACTGAGAGCAACCTTAAGCACGGCTCTTTGGGCTCTTTCCAGTTTTATGATCAATATATTATTTCTGTTATTAATTGATAAATGAGTTATAATATTATAGTTTAATTACATAAAATCACATACAAACCATAAACTAGCCTCTGACTTCATGAAGTGCATGGTCTTCCCTTTAAATTGCAATAAGGAATCATTAAATATGTCCAAGTCCTGTATTTCCAAGTTATGATCTCGCTCTATCAGGTAAATTGTCTTTGGTACACCAGTAAGCTATGCTGAGCGTCCATTCCCTGTCGAGGGTCGATATAGGCTATGAAGATGATACTAGCGACCCTACATCGAGATTTATAAGCATATTTCCCAGGTCTAAATTGAATATAATTCATTTGACTTAGTATTCCAGTATGATTGTTGACATGCAAATATCAGATTTTAAGTCACTGTATTCAGTAAATTCACTGCATAAGGATGAGGTTCAACCAGATACACGGCCTTCGTAAAAGCATGATTGCCATGGAAGGTGAAATAGGACTATACTGCGTACTAATCAAGGAGACATTAGATATTCATCCAGACGTCCTAAAATATGCTCTACCTGGTAAAATCTATCTCAATGTTTAAAAAATCTTTAAAATACAACTTTTTAATGTCACCAAGTGTTCAGGGCGGTCAGGACGCTCAACTGATGGTAAGTGATACGCCTGACCATGACAGAGCAACATTGATTAAGACCAACAACTGATTAACAGTTATTATTCTTATAAGCATTGGGCTCCCGTGGTAGGTTCCGGCGCAATATCCCTATAACCATACTATCCTGTAACGTAAGGCCAGTGCACCGCAGTAGGTCAAATAGGCAGGTATTGTAGGTCCTATAGGTGGTACTTATAGGGTCTATCCCACCACCTCCCATGGCCTGACTCAACCTTCCGGTTATACAGGCCGAAACGCGGGAGGTGAGCGCGGAACACTGCTTTACGCTATCACCGCGCGCACTGCTTGACTCCCTACAAGTTATTTCTCTCTGTCTCCGGTGTCCCTTGTCACTTCTCCCTCTTCTGGGGCATGAATAACACACGTACGCCTACGGTTTCCGCCGTGCGGTCGTCCATGTGCCCACCCTTCGGTGTTACCGCTAGCTTCCACATTTCCTCTTGGGGCTAATTCATCTCCTACTGAACCTCTTCTAGGTATCTCCTTCTCTTCTCTCTTCGCCTTATAGACGTTCCTGTCTTTCGAGTCCGCCTCGGATTCGGTACCATGTCCGCGCGAAATCCCGTAGCTGCCTGAAATTCGCCTCCGTCCCTACGAGATCGCAATAGTAAACCGGACCCACCTCGAGACCCTTCACATTATCTAACAATTCGCTACGCGCGTCCCCGTAGAGCTCACACTCCCATAAGACATGGTGTACGTCCTCTACTTCACTCCCACAGTAGCAGGACCCCATGTCTGCCAGGGTCATACGGTGCAGCCTACCCCTAAAAGCGCCATGTCCCAACAAGATCTGTGAGGTTTTGTAGTCCGGCTCCACCCAAGTTGCCTCGAGTCGAGCCGCCACGTCCGGGAAGAAACGATACAGCTCCCGGCCCTTCTCCGATGTGTCCCAACGCCGTTGCCATTCGGCAATGACGGACTCAGATATATTGAGTTTGGCACTGTTGATTTCTTTCTTGGAATTCGCGGACTCGCGCGCTCTACCTAGTCTGCCGGCCCGGATTACCTCGAAGTCGGCAGGCAGCACACCTGCCAGTACTGGCAGGGCGTCAGTACTCGTCGATCGGTACGCCTTGGTCAGAAGGAAGGACCAAGGCGGGTCTCTGTGTGCACAAAAGCGCACTCCGCACAACGTTTGAGGGACGCTCATAGAAGCACTCCGCAGCATACGTTACCGTGGCAGTGTAAGTGCCGCGGTACAGGATCCGAAGAGCCCTGTACCGCACCCCCCAAGAGGACGCCGATACTCTCGACATGTTGCCGAAGCAATTTGCCGCCCGCTCCCCTATCGACACCGCATGCTGCGCGAATGAGAGACTTGAGTCGACCACCACACCACTTATAGGGTCTATACACCCTATACGGGTAGACGTGCGCCCCTCGGTGGGGACGTTTAATGAGCTGATGATGATGATGATGAGGTGGTACTTTACGGCCAGGATTCTAGAATCTATATTACAACAATAGTCTACTCTTTGTCTCCGTCTGCAGCAGCAAAAGGGTTTTATATAGGTGTGTTAGATAGTCAGTGAAATTATTGGATACCGTAAGTTAGCATGTTTTGGCCCTTAGTCAGCTCTTATGGCAACCGCGAGAACAGTAGAGATTGTGACAATTGTATTCCAATCTGCCGTCACCACACGGCACCAATGAGGTAATGTTTACACAATTTTAGAACATCACTCGCAAGGAACGTGTATTTATTTACACTACTAAAAAGCCCACACGTGAACATATGTTTGTCATTACTACTTCGGCTAATTAGAGCTTTTTCTTATAATAATAGTTTCCGGGTTTCACACCTGGGTTATGCATTATTGTGCTTTGCAAATCTAGACCAAGGCTAGAACTATATGACCATGGTCTAGTTTTAATTACTTTGCGAAATCAGCGTTAAAAAAGTTGTACTTTCCTAAATGAGACCGTGTACGCAAAACAAACATATACCAGCTTGAGGACAACCTCTCGACTTTCCATGAAATATTTTATGACTATAGAAGTTCTCAAATAACATTTAGTGTACGAGTACAAGACATTGAATCTGTATGAAATCGTTGATAATTTTTATGGTTTCGCCAAATTCAAAGCTAAACCAATTCCCTTCAGGTTCAAACCCATAGTAAGTCACTCATAGATGTCCATTTGATCCCTAAGATCCCAGTCATAACTGGGTCAAGGTCACCGCCGCAGCCACAAGCCCGCATCCGACGGGCGCCGCGAACGCGAAAAATACTATATTGCCGAAAGCGCCGCGCCCACGCTCGCCTCAAAATAACTTGTAACACAACACCGGCGTCCTTATACCAAGACATGTAACGGTAGGATCTTACCTGGTAGTGGTCGGTAGTCCAGTTATTCACGAGAACACTATCACAGTCACACACTTCACTCTGGCGAGTGGTCGACGGCGCTGGAGCGTGAGTAGCGCGTGCGCGGCTTCCAAGCGACTGGCGCGGGCGCGCACACCCGACCGCTCTATACTTAGCGCGCCGATGCTCCCGAGGATAACGCCATCACTCCGGTGACGTTTATCGCCACGGTCACACGGATGCAAGGTCGCCAAACAAACCTTGGGGCGATCCTTGGTTGCAGCCAGGGCTGACTCATAGGGCTGGTATAAAGATGTGAAGAGAAAGATAACTTTTAGGAGGGGCTGCAAGGGACATACTACCCATTGGTAGACCAAGCAATACTCATTGGTCAGGATCTGTCTGGACATTTGTCGCGTAAGACTAATGTAAGGTTCTGATGAAGGGGTATACAGCATTGGTGTATCAAGCAAGCTTAGTTTGGGACTAATCAAATCATGATTACAGTCAGGGTTGGCTCTAGATAGTTTGTCGCGCAGGACCAATGTAATGGAAGATAACTTTTGGAAGGGACGAGTAAGGCATTAGGGTAGACCAAGTATACTTATTTCGAGATTCAGAAAAATTATGGGTCGATCCTTGAAAACTGCAGTGGCTAGGGCTAACTCTGAGTTGAGACTCGCGTCAGTCTAATGTGAAAGAGGGAGGTAACTTTTGGAAAGAGGAGCTGCAACGGACGTATGAGGCATTTGTAAACCAAGACAAGACCTTGCGGCGATGCTTGTTAATTGCACTCAGGGTTGATTTTGAATAGTTTTACGCATATCTAAAGCTGATGTAATAATTTGAAGAGGAAGATCAAGTTGAAGGGAGAGGCTGCAAGGGATATGCGATGCAATGTAAGACCTAACATACTTATTTCAGGACCCAAGCTAACTTCAACTTCGCTATAGGCATCCAGTAGAATAATAAACGATCTTATTGATTGCTAAAAGACAACGATTGGACGATAAAAATCCGACATCGTTTACCCTTTGATTGTCAGGAAGCTAATGATAAATGTAGTGTATGTGAAAGTTTTGGCGCTCTTATTACGATTTTTACTTTTATTCTCTTTAGATTGAAGCTAATTTTTAACAAACTGTAAAAAAGGCACTTAAAATTCGGCATTAAAAACTTGGGGCGATTTTTATTGATTTCGTTGTCTGGGCTGGTCTGGTTGTTACTTGTTGCTTTAGCCAGTCCAACTAGCATTGAACGATCATGGTAATGGGTTAAGTGGGCAAAATCTTATAGCAAATCAAATTCTATCCTTGTCTATAGCATTGAGAGGCAAGCGACCGCCAATACCGCACGGCACACTTGTAAAGTTTTTTAATAGAAAAGCGCTTCAATGCTCCTATCCTAAAAAAATAGTTATTTTTTAGTTGACACTGTTTTATGATATGTTCATACAAGGTCTAGCATGTGACTAACTTACTTAATGAATGTAATGTCAATTTAATGAGATATCTACGGACTGTAACTTTTCAACCAAGAAAATTTGTTTTTTTTCTACAGATACTTGTTAATCATTTACAGATATCGCCTACATTTGTTCTCGAACGTGATGTACATCTAATTATAGTTCCGGGAAGATCACTTGGTATTATTTTAAACGGCATATTCACTGAAACTGAATGATGGTGACGTAATCGGAAGGCAGGTGGGAGGCGCGTGGGAACCACCCTGTGTAGTTACAACTCTGTTATTATGTCTACTCTTAATACATTTATAGCTTTAGCTGATTGAGCGGAAACTAAAGAGACTTATGGCGAAGCAGATTGATTAAGGAAAGTTTTTTAGACTTTCGACATTTGTTTTGTCAGGCTTTGGTAGATTGCAACTGCTAACTTGGAAACTACCAGTAAGTAAGTCTTCTAAACTTCTCGAATCATCATGAAGCTTTATACACGTTTTCTTAACGATATTAGTAAGAACAAAGACAAGACATTATTCTCGAAGAATGCCTACTGGAACGGGAGCTTCGCGTATCAGACCTCGGCTCGTTGCTGGTAGTATGTACACATTTCCCCGGGATATTTAAGATCTAATACGAGAAGAGCTAAAGTAAACAGTAAAAGATTGAGCATCGGTTGCTCTTTGGTGTGTTTGCTTTTCTCTTTAGGGTGTTGCCTTTCCATCCGGTGGGTGTAAGTTAAAATCCTACCACGTACCAATGTCTTTTCGAATTTTCGAAATTATATGTACGTTTATCCGACGCTCTTACGGTGAATGAAAACATTATGAGGAAACCTGCGCACGCCTGCGAAGGGATCCAAAGGTTGTCCGTGAAGTCGGCCAATCCACACTGGGCCCGCGTGGACGACTTAGGCCTATACAGTATATATCTCGGTGGGGCCGTGTAATGAGCTCATTATGATAATGGTGATGATGAAAGATAACAACCAAAAGCTAAAACTTATAAACTTTCAGACTCAATCATCGCCAATCATTTCCAAATACTTTACGCAACCGCACAGAACCGTCTCACCGATTCCTGCATGTTTACCCGACGATATCTCGATATGACGCGATTTGACAGCAATCATACGGAGTCGGCACGCGAACTATTCTAGTCTTTGGCGCGCTGCCTAGCCACGGCCGTTCGGTTGCGCGCGAGCTTAAAGCTTGCAAATGTTAATCCGATAAAGCGGGCGATGACGGTCATTCCTTCATGGTTCCGATAGATTGGATTAAAATTTGGTGTATAAAATGGAGATATTATACAATTTAAATAGTAAACAATAATTTTACATCCTAAAGGGGGGGTTTAACATAGAGGTATTTATGAAAACTATTTAACATATGAATTTTTGATAACTTCATTTCGCTGCAAATTTTAATAATAAAAAAATGATTGTGGTCACCTTTTAAGCAGAAAACGGCTTATTCAAGTTTAAAAAAATAACGTAACTGTAGGTTAAAAAAGTTTTAAATAAGACACTCGTAGGTACCGTAACAAAAGTTGTTTAAGAGGAAAGACAATACATATATTATAAACTATTGTTTTTTTTATTGAACAGGAGACAAATGAGCATTCGGTTCACCTGATGGTAAGTGACACCGCCGCCCATGAACATTTACAAGACCTAAGGTCCCAGAATGGCGTTATTTTTAAGGACGCCAGGTCGCGTGGCTCTGGAAATGTATCCAGTGGAAGTTTTATCGTACGTGACAGAAAATGATGACAGAATTGAACTGTAGAAGACCTCCAATCATCCCGGTGGTGAGGATGAAATTTGGAGTTCCTCCGAGATGTACGTCATGTACGATGTTGGAACTCAGCCGCAGAAACAAGCCCTAACAACTCATCAGAACACTCCCTGTACGAGCGGCAGAGAATGCAAAGAGATGCCACATCTCTACGCAAACTCAAAGGGTCCAGCTGGCCAGTAAGAACTGAATCTATTGATCTGTTAGGATTTTAAAATAATCATCGGTAAACATTGCTTCTACTAACGCCATCTATGCAAAAAGAGACTACATACTATATTTTACCACATGAGTTAAGATTCAAACCACCGTTGTGGTATTTTTACATTCAACATATAGATGGCGCTTTCGGAGTTAACTAATGCTAAAGCGTAATATGTAAGTTTGTGTTCACATCCACAAAAACAAGGGGGCGCTGCTTTTATTCCAAACGTTTGAAGTATTTGTTTCTTATTCGTTAAAAAAATATTACCCCGTTATCTCTTTCATATCTGTGTGGGAGAAACAACAGGGGTAAATGTAAGGTATATAAGAGTTTTAAGATGGTTATACCATCATCAATGCATATTTGAAGCCTTCATAAATGGAAATATTTTATGACTTTCAGGCCTGTCAGTAAACATCGTCGGGTCAGTGTTTAATTTTTTAGGTAAACATCTACCGCCTTTGTCAATGCTGCCACCATGTGAGACTGAGACATTTATTTGACGACCCATTTGGTGTTGCGATTGAGAAGTCGACTGCAACACCAAGGGTTTCGGGTTCGATCCCCGGGCAGTACAAACATTTGTGTGCATGAACATGTCTGTTTGTAATGGTCTGGGAGTTTTCTATGTATCATCATCATTATCATCAGCTCATTAAACGTCCCCACTGAGGGGCACGAGTCTACCCGTATAGGGTGATTTCTATGTATAATATGTATGTATTTACAAAAAAAGTATATATAAGTATGTTTATCCGTTGTTTAGTACCCATAATACAGGCTTCACGCTTACTACAACTTTGGGCTAGATGGCGCTGTGTGAATGTCAGAGGATATTTATTATTATTTATAATAAAAATAAACTTCTAGATTTGGTGCTTTCTTTATTTAAGGTGTGATGTATTAGGCCACATCTTTATCAACCTAGACGACTTTCTTTAGAGGTTTCGGGTACATAACTCCTTATGTACCAAATTTGTTTGTATCGTGTGTTTTCAAATTTGTGTGCCGGTAAGGAAGTTTAGTAATAGAGTTGTTTAGATAAGTAAGGTACGTGAGCAGGTGTACGTTATAGGAAGGCCAGGAACGTAAGCAGCTGTTAAGTTATGAGCAGTTGTAAGTTATATCACGTGGTGTCAGGTAGTGAACAGGTGTAAGGTTAACAGATAAAATTATCTGGATGTAGTCCACGACGACAAGATCCGTAACCAGCAGTAGCTTCGCGTGGCTCGACGCGGCAGTAGGCCACGTGTTTGTCGAGCTACAGTCTCTTACTAATGTATTTTAGGTATATACAGCGGTGTCAAATGTAAGCTGGTGTCATATACGTGACGAGTTGTCATGTACGTGAGGAGGTGTCAGATTAGTGGGTAAGATTTGAGGTATATCACGAGGTGTAAGGTAAATAATAAAGTGTCTGTTACCTGGAAATAGTCCCCAACGACGGGATCCGTAGTTAGTAGATTCTGTGCGCATAGTTCGTCGCGGCAGTAGGCTACGTGTTTGTCGACTTACTCTCGTTTTTAAGAGGTATATAAGGAGGCGTCACGCTTATGAGCTAGTATTAGGTAAGTGAGGTGGTGTCAGAATATAAGTAAGTTATAATTTAAAATACGTAAGGATTGGTAGTGTATGTCGAAAATATAAGTTGTAGTTAATTGTAATCTATAATCATTATAGCCTAATATGTCCATAGCTGAACGAAGGCCGATCCCTGGCAGTTGACACCCATCTGCTACTTTAATAAATAATATTATTATGAAAAAAATACCTGGAAATAGTCCCCGACGACGGGATCCGTAGCGAGTAGATGTTGGGCCCGTGGCTCGTCGCGGCAGTAGGCCACGTGTTTGTCGAACTCGCGCTCCATGCGCACCAGCGCGCGACCCAACATGCGCGGCTCGCCGGCGTAGTACCTGATGCCCTCTAGCAGCGTGCTGGCACATACACACGTAACATTATCATCATCATCATCATCAGCTCATTAAACGTCCCCACCGAGGGGCACGAGCCTACCCGTATAGGGTGATTAGGCCTTAGTCATCCACGCGGGCCCAGTGCGGATTGGACGACTTCACACAAAACCTTCGAATCTCTTCGCAGGCAACACACGTTACAATTACAACAAATTTAATCAACGCTTTTTATATCGAGTAAACGAAACGGTCAGTTCGATCACCTGGTGGTGATCAATACTGCCCTGTGCCTAATATACCCGGGCCGACAGATTTTAGGTCTTTTATACCCGGTAATTTACTAGCTCCAGTACTCTCATCCCGAGATATTATTTATTAGTCATAGGGACAAGCGTAGCGTAGGACGCCCTCCGGCCCGATGGACCGACGACTTGCGAGAGATCGCTGGCGGAAGCTGGATGAGAAAAGCGGAGGACTGGGATGTCTGGCGCAAAATGGGGGAGACCTATGTCCAGCAGTGGACTGCAATAGGTTGAAGAGAAGAAGACACGAGTCATAGGGGCCTAAGAAGACTGTCACTTTCAAGTAAAAAATCTAGCCCCATATTAAGCAATGAGCTTGTAGTTATTGTTCTAAATAACTGATAAACATACTTATATTTTTTTTGTAAATACATATTATATACAGAAACACTCAGACCAATACAAACAGACATGTTCATGTACACATATGTTTGAATTGCCCGGGTATCAAACCCGGAACCCTTGGTGTAGGAGCCACGTCTCAACCAGTACACCCCTATGTGGTAGACTCTATATTGAGTCGTCTAAGTAGGTACCACTGCAGTGCCAGATATCGTCCTCTAAAATGTTGTGTTTTGCACTTCTATTTAGCACGACCAATACACCAGATGGGTCGTCAAATTAAGTTGGTTAATTAATTCGATTCGTGCGCAATTTTGTTCCACGTACTTTACTTATATGGAATGACCTTCCAGCAGCGGTATTTCCTGACAAATATGACACGGGAAACTTTAAGAAAAGAGCATAGTCCTATTTTAAAGGCAAGCAACGCACCGTTGGCACTTTTGGTGTCACCGTTATCCCTGGGCCCACTGAACCAGTGAACACTTTCCATCAGTTGTCTCTCTTGCTCGTTTGCTCTCTATATCATAAAAAAAGTAAACATACGTGTTATGAAACTCGCAGATCTGCTTGAAGTTGGAGAAGAGCAGCTCGCGGTTGTCGAAGACGGCCTTCGGCGTGGTGGCCTTGTCCATGGGCTTCATGTAGCGAGCCACCACCTGCAGCATGTCGCGCCCGAACTCCTCCTCTGTCTCGATCAGCTCGCGTACCACTGCCCTGGTTAAACAATATAGGAATATTAAATAAATCATCATCCTTTTTATATACTTGTAACTTTTTAAAATTTCATTTTACAATGTTTTTATTTGTAATTTTATTTTATTTTATAATATAATTATTTGTTACTTTTTTATTTTATTTTAAATTATCTACGATATTTGTTCATGGGGAGGTTCTTGTAAAACACATACAGTTGAAGTCGAACGAGCTAAACGTAGTGTTCTAAAAGTAATGTCGCTTCCGTTTCGCTACCCAACCTCACTATAATACGACAAATCTAATATTCGCAGTGTACGAATAATGTTTCTTTGTCTTATTCTACTCGCAGATACCATTGTCCTGTCCTTAACATACCTGAGATAACAGAACTCTCTTATAGCAGGTATTTTCACTAACTACAGTGCCCTCATCCCGAAACACAAAAGTGCATAGCACTAGTATTCTTTAATTTGTGATATCACTCTTATTTCACGGAACGATATCTGGCACTGCGGTGGTAACTACCTTGACGACTCAGTATCGAGTCTACCACCTAGTATTGTATTTATTGATGATGACATAATAATAGGTTATCAAATAATAAAAATAAAGCTCACGCCTTTTTGGTCCCAGATGTGTACGCAGAGATGACGGAGCGTCACGTTGCGCGGTCCTGACATACATCCCTAGCTTCATTAATATGCATCAATTTTTCATACAAGCGCTTTTATTCGTCCTGAATACACATATGATAAATACCAATAAACCCATTTTGAAGTAATACGAAAAATAGTTTGTTGGAAGTCCATTTATCCGGGTTCCCATAACAACACCCACTCCTCACCTCTTGGCACCTGTTCCACATTCGCTGCCGGTGACTCAGGGATAGAATACAATCACATTATATATGACTGTATTCATAAATTCGTCATACTACTTTGTTTGGTTGATCTTTAGAGATACATTAATGATCTAGGTAGGTACCATCGCAGTGCTAGATATCGGCCCGTGAAACAAGAGTGTTGAGCACTTTTGTGTTTCGGGATGAAGGCACTGTAGCGAGTGAAGTTACCGGGTATATGAGACCCAATATCTGTTGACTCACGTTGTTAAAGGATAATAACTGTGAATCAGTTGTTGGTTTCATTCACAGATTTCCCAATACAGGAGATGGGGCCAGCCGCGTTTAAAGTGCGACAAATGTAAGCTCAACGAGCACTGGCTGCCAGTTTACGCTCTGTTAGACGAGTCAAGACGCACGAATATTAGAAGAAATTACCGTTTGTTTCCAAAATGCCATCCTGTGCAATTGTAACATGCCATCATCGCAAGGAATCAGTAAATTTACCAAGAAATATAATAACTTTTCACAGGTAAGAACCGAAAAGAAATTGCGACACTGGGACTTCTTACTTCTTCTGGGCGGCTTGTCCAGTCTAATTGTATATTCGGATGTCTGTGGTTTCATTCAATGCCGCTCTGTCATGGTCTGGCGTATCACTTACTATCAGGTGAGCGTCCAGACCGTCCTGTACACTTATAACATAAAAAAGAACATAATTTATTTTATTTATTTCATTAGTTGAACATCCATTATGGTGTTATTCATCATCAACAGCCTTTCATATTCCACTGCATGGATGAGACTTCTCCACACAGCATAGTCATGGGTAGAGTGAGCTGTAACACCACGCGGGCCCAATGAGGATTAGTGGGCGTTAGCGACTACCAACCTCGGGATGGCTTAACGTGCCCTCCAAAGCACGGAATCATCTTTATTTTCGGAAAATCAGGTGATTCCGCCTGCAATGTCCTAACCAAACAAGAAAATATCGTCCAAAGTTACGTTTCGCCACGGGATTCAAGCCCACGACCTCCGAGTTGCGCAGCCGAACGCTGTGCCCACTAGACTACGGAGGTAAGTTGATTCATTTAGTAACCATTGAGAAGTCGGCTAATACCTTTCAGGGGTTTGAGTTCGGTCCCCGGGCCGTACACATATCTGCGTTCATGACCATGACTGTTTGTGTTGGTGGGATATTTCTATGTATAATGAATAGAATAAATTGTTACCACCCCTTGGTACGTAGCCAAGGGACATAACATTCAGTTGCAAACAGGTAGCAGCCATCATAAAAGGTTTAATGAATCCATCGAACTTTTTATAGGTACCTGCTGATATTTTTTCACCTAGCCAGCCAAGCGTGGAGCGATTACGGCAAAACTTTTCACCATCGGTAAAAATGTTCTAAGATCAACAAACGACTATAATGGACTGTTAAAGTAAGTAAAGCAGAAACCCAAATTTATATTTAAGTTTATTATACAAAACACAAAAAAACTATAAGTACTTAATGTTTGCAATATCTTAACTAAATTAAAAATAATTATTCACAACACCCTAATTAATGAAAAGTACAAAAGATTTTTAAAATTACAAAACAAGATTTCGGTGCTTTGCCCTGGCATCATTTCAGCGAATTTATACGCAAACCGCACGTCAAACTGAGGGACAAATTGCCCTGGCAAACGAGCCTTAACTAGACCGCTAATTGGATTGCATTTTGAATTATGCACTTGTCCACAGCTGCACGTGTGCCACGACATTTCCTGGAATTATATTTTTGTTTTCGAAAAAGGCAAAAGAAACCGCTTGTAAACATTTATTTTTAACAAAGACAATGGAATTGCGTCATTCAAGCTTTAACACCATTTGACAACTGGCAAAGAGCGTAATGTTTTTTTGTTAACTAATTAAGAACATAAAAACCTCAAGAAACCAACAACTGAAATCTAATCATAGTTGTGTATTGAAAAAATTATGTTATATGACAATTGAAATACGTATATTTTATTACAAGCATCCAGAAAGTGGTTAAATTGAGTGAAAATTTCAATAGTTTGATTATTTTTCTAAAAACTCTATAAAATTTAAAGTCATTAAAATCAGGCGCGATTATTTTAACTTTTAAAGACCTACATCAATAGATTATCACACATATGACATCGCGAGACCTTAGACGACTCAGTATCGAGTCACCACCTAATGATTCCCCGTCAAATAGCAGAAAGCAATATACAATAATATGAGATAAGTTATAAGCAAATATATGAGATAAGTTACAGCGATATTATTGTCACAAGGAAACCAAAATTAGTGATAATTTATAACAGTTATATATCAAGTGCATATTGTGCAATGAGACAAATGGCGACAGCTTTTGGCGCGTATTTTGCCTGCGATACTAATTGATAAAATTGATTTATTGGCCCGCAGCATAGCTCCAATACCAGAATATCCATTCACAATACTCATGAGAACTTAATACTCATTAAAATCTTTTGAATCTATGGACGATTCATATTTACTGAGTCATCATCATCAGTTCTTATCAGGTGTATATGCCTAAGTCATCCACGCGGGCCCGGTGCGGATTGGTTGACTTCACGCACAACCTTTGAATCTCTTCGTAATTTACTGAGTAGAGAGTCATAAAATACAAATTACTGATGTTTAAAAATATTTGTAGAGGATTATTGAATCAAGCTTATAATAAATGCTTATTGCTTCCATGGTTTTGTTTAATTAATGGTTAAGAAGTTGGCTGCTTCACCAAATTTTTCCTGTTCGTTCCCAGTGTAGTCCACACATTCGTGTTCGTAAACTTATTGTTTGTATTGGTTTAAGTGTTTTATATGTTGGTACTACCTACCTACCTATCAGAGTATTTACGAAAAGAAAAATCTAAGTTTGTTTGCCGTTGTTTAGATACCGCAGTAGATACGCCACTAGCTCAATTTACGATTAGTTAGGCGCTATGCGAATAAATGTTTTTAATTCAAGCTCTACATAGTTGCGTAAGTCTGAACGTAACTAACACTTTCATGGTCCGAATTAACTGAGAGTAGTCTTGCATTCATTTGTCGAGACAGCGTTGTCGAAAATAATCTGTACCGACGACATTTTCATGCTCCAACTTTGAAGCTGAAACATGCTTAATAACTTACCCGTTGAAACATCGCTCCAATTTTGGGAATGTCACGACGTGCCTTTTGATGCTTCCTCAATAAGCTTCTCGCTTTGTTAACCCCCGACGCAAAAAGAGGTGTTATAATTGACGTGTGTTTGTGTGTGTGTGTCTGTGTGTCTGTCTGGCACCATAACTCCCGAACGAGTGACCGATTTTGATTTAGTTTTAGTTTGAAAGGTCATTTAATCGAGCGTGTTCTTAGCTAAGTTTAATTAAAATCGGTTCAGCCGTTTATAAGATATAGGGGATGAAAGTGGGAATGAAAAACCGATTGTTTACAAATATGCCCGAGTGGGGTATCAAATGAAAGGAAATGATTCGTACATTACAATAGTAAGTAAGTAAAAACAGAGGTGTTATAAGTTGACGTGTCTGTCTATATACTAAAATCTAACTTAACCTAACCTGCCTATAAAAGTATGAAATAAAATTAAATTAAAAATTTAAAAACCCCGACTCGAGTACTTAAGTAATTCCCTTAAAAAGTAAAAAATAATAAAAGAAACTTAATGTTAAAGTACCTAAGAATCTATTAATATTTCTAAAAAAAACCCTCGCGTTGGGGGACGTAAAGGGACATTACTTAAGTTCTTGTGTCGGGGGTTTTTTAAATTTTTAATTTAATTTTTTTTTACTTATAAACACAATATGGACATACTAATGTTAATGCTTGGATATTTTAATCTGTTCAAAAACTTCCGGTTAGATATAATATCTAAATATGAGAATAGATAAACAAAAACAGTTGTATGTACCTTCTCATACACATAATAATCAAATTACTTTATACATATACATATGTATATAAGTTAGGAAGTAACGTTATGAGTTGTTGTTTAATAAAGTCTGATTTCGGTACAAAATATTAATAATATGTTCACATATTTTTTAAGAAAATAAATAAGTATATACCCGTCTATTATTAGACCACAGTGGTCATTTTTGATCGCTATCTGCTCCAATGTTCCTTTACTTTTCCCCGAAAAGCAGCCATTTAAGCCTTGTCAATTTTATCAACGAAAGCCTTTAAGTGAGTCCTAATAGAATTTCACGTTCTATTGAAGCTTATCGAGTACTACAGTCGTAATTATAATTGAAACTACGCAATATTTAAAATCAAAACAAACATTCGGCTAATATGAGTAATGTCACCTTCAATAAACTTATATTAGGTGTATACGAGATGAATCACTGATCCAGACTTGCCAAAGTTGCTCACAACACGTGTCTTCCAGATTTATTGTGGAAGATTCCAATTCCAACGTCATAACACTGGATAGTAAAAGGGTGCGTCGAGGCGATTTAAAAGGCCAGAGCTTAGCGATAGGTTTACCATTGGCAAACCGCTGATTTTCAGCTACAGCCAAAGCAACAAAAACAACCATCAACAATTGATACTAGTTACGTGATTATTATTAATAAAAACAATAAAATTTCAATAAAACATATTTTTTAAATGATAATTCAATATAAGTGGTTAGTTATAAGATATTATAATTGTATTACATAAGTTTAAATTATATTTAAAAAAACATAAGTATGCAAAAATATCATTATTAACTTCCATATGTAGGAATATAACAAATATATATTGTGTATATGAAAATTTGAGTACATTGATCCAGTTTCCGGGTGTGCGACGTCAGCGAGCCGCCTACGGCCAAGTTAAACATGAGCAAGAGTCAGCGCTGTCGTTTATCGCATGGTTGTGAACCTGGCCAAGTCTCACTACTAAAAGGAAGTACTTTATGTTGTCTTTATTTTATTTTATTATATATTTCAAGACTGACAATGAACTTTAAAAACAAAACAGTATACTATATGTTTTTAGGCAATTATCATAATAGGAATATTCTTAAAGCCTAAGTCAATTAGTAGACTATAAGAAGTCCCCTACCACTTTGCTACAATATTGCCCGAATGTTTTACCAAAACTATATACATATTTGGCACCAAATGGAATTTTCCACTAATTGATATCTCAGTTACTTGAACTTTGCACACTGTTTTCATAGAGTAAACGTATTTGGAAAACTTATTGGTACTTTATTAATTTACATACGACAAGAACATGGCCAAATTTTATCACTCCCATTTCTTTGAACGTCTCGTTTAATCCCACAGAAGCGGATATTATTAAGTGCGGATTTAACGCACTGTTTTTGTAGACGGTAACTAGTTTATGGATTTACTGCGACGAGTATGTTTGGACGTGGTTTGTGAACCGGGTGTTCGCAATGCACATTAGCAAGTGGGTTAAGCTTGTTTTCGAAATTATACAAATACACCTTACAACACTTACTGATCTGAACATCTTGACGTCTTCCGGAATTTATATTAACAATCGTAAATTTTGTGAGAATGTTTCACGGTATAGAGAAAACTCTGAAGAAGGATGATGATGAATACTAAATTGTTATATCAAATCACGAGTTTTTTAATAGAGTTATTTACGTAAAAATTGTTTATTATTATTTTATCTTACAGGCTAAAATATCCACTGCTGAACGAAGGCCTCCCCTTATGACTTCCACGCGGTCCGATCGCTAGCTGACTTCACTCGATGACACTGTTTGGGAGTTGAGACGTCTGTTGCCATCTGCAGCCATCTGATTGGACGCCTAGACCGTTTGTTAAACGCCGGCATTCAATTTAATGGCTGACGAACAGCTAGCTAGGTCATTGACCGCAACGTTTAACCAAATGGCTGAACGTTGTTTAGTCATTTAGTTACTTTTATTTGGCATTTTCATGTTTAATAATTATTTAGATGTTAATTTATACTTATAATTGCACAAAAGGAAGAGATATTCAAACCATAACATTCACTGTTACGCTGCTGGCGTCATATTTATTTTGAAGACTACTAGCGCTGCAATGGAGAAACGCAGAACTAAATTCGAATCACTTGGCTGAGCCTTGATCAGTCATTTCAAATGTTAAGTGATTTACGTTCAAATAACTATCGGCCTAGGCATTCAATTGGATGGCTAATTTAACCAGACGGCTGCGACATATACACCGTGGACATGATGACACCTCACAAACACCATGACCCTCCCCCCGGAGGCTATTTTTAAGTACTATACTAACGTACATAGGTCATCAAGGCGGACTGCAAAATTTCATCCTTTGTGGTTGACGTTCCCCGTATCCGGACTAAGCGTTTTGCATCTACATACTTTCATTATGCGTACTACAAATGAATGGAATGCACTACCTGCATCTGTGTTTCCGGCCACATACAACCCCGTAGCATTTAAAAAACGAGTGAATAGGCTCTTTCTGGGCAAGCTCGCTCCATCTTAGAGCACGTCTCTTCCATTAGGATAGTCTGTGCTCAAAAGGAAGCCCATAATAAATTAAAGAAAACATTAACAAAATACCTTATAAGATGTTAACTTGACTATGTGACCCCTTCCTGGCGCCAAACCTGAATTCTCCCTTGCCATGGTTTCTATAGGTTCAGTATAAATTCCACTTACTGCCTCCTCGCAGCCAGCGCAGTCTGGTCTTGCTCCTGAGCCTGCAGCTCCTGCAGCAGTCGCGCCGGCACCCAGCCCTGGCGCGTTCGCAGCTCCCCCTCTTGGACGTCCTCCACCACGCGCACCAGCCATCTGGAACATACACGGTATCCTTGAACAACCCTTCGTTATCACCTGATTATAAATATTTGTAAGTGGCCGTCCATTTATCACGTGATCTTTTTAAGCATTTTGTAGACCCTCCCACTTGATGATGATGATCTCGTCCTAAAGTAAGCATCAAGACAATAATAATAAAATAAACAATTTTTAGGTAAATTACTCTGTAAAAAACTCGTGATTTGATATGACAATTTAGTATTCATCATCATCCTTCTTCCGAGTTTTCTCTTACGCGGTGAGATGAAAAACCACATACATATATCACAGACAATATAACATTTTATTACACTCCCTCTCCCCTTCGTGATATTACATGATTTTTGCCCCCAATGAACACAGATCTTTATGAACACAGATTATGCTGACATCAAAAATGTGTACAATATCCTTGAAGAACTCTTCCAAATCAACTGAGGAAAACCTTGGTTAAGGTCCTCTTATTTTATCCAATCAGCTTTTTTAACTTTATCAACGCAGACTGTACTGATATCTGAAATATGCCCAATACCCTTGAAGAACCCTTCAAACCTTTTGTAAGGTTTATTGGGCTTACTCTTGATGAATGCTGACTATCCTGACATCTGAACATCAAAATATTCCAGAAGAACTCTTCATAATCACCTGAGGTACAGCTTCTGTAAGAACCTCCTAATTCATTTATTACCTACCACTTCATTTACACTCGCGACTCTGTAGGAGCTACACGTTCATTTACACTCGTAGCTCGCAGCGTTGCCAATATAACGAAACTTTAATTTCATTATAATACGAGTAAGTTTGTTAGTTGTCCCGGATTTTATCCCCGGGTATTATAAATATTTGCGTGCATGAACATGTCTGTTTATAATGGTCGGGAGTTTCAATGTAAAATATGTATGTATTTACAAAAAAAAATAGGTACGTATATACTATATACCGAGGAAAGCGGAGGGCCGGGATATCAGGCGCATGATGGGGGAGACCTAAGTCCAGCAGTGGACTGCGATAGGTTTATGTGATACGTATGTTTATTTGTAGCTTAGTGCCCATGGTGGGCTAGATGACGTTGTGTAAAATGTCAGTAGATATTTATTATTAAATAGGTAATTGGTGCTTGGTATAATATTACGAACAATAACGTGCACTATTTCGCATAGTGACTTTGATTGCTCTATAAACACTCAGACAAGCACTAGGCGTGGTCTGTTCCAGATTAAATCTGAGGCCGATGACCTGTCTGTGTTATGACAGAGAATTATTTAATTTTCCCGTTGTGTTTTCACATTAACCTAAAAAACTGATATGATGATTCAGCACAAGTTTATTTGTTTAAACGTATATGTTTGTTGTTTTAAAGATAAAGAAAATTATGATAAAACGCCATTCGAGAACCCTACAGGCCATCGACTCTACGCACTATGTGCCCTCCAAACTAACACTTCATTTTGCTACACCTGTGGGCTATATCAGCCATTTTATGAGTAGTACTCCTATGCATGCCCTCGTTTCAGGTTTTATCGCAAAGGGAAAATCCCAAACATATCATCATCATTATAAGTCCCCACTGGGGGCACGAATCTACCCGTACGCTGTGTATAGGCATTAGTCATCCACGGGCCCTGCGCGGATTGGCCGACTTCTCACACAACCCTTGAATCTCTTCGTAGGCGTGCGCAGGTTTCCTCACGATGTTTTCCTTCACCGTAAGAGCACCGGATAACGTACTCGCACATATATTTTCGAAAATGACATTGGTACCTACATGACGAGATTTGAACCTGCACCCTCCATATCGGAAGGCAACAGTCCACACCAGTGAGCCAACTACGCTCATTACATTTCTGCCCATAACAGTCTCCACATAGGAAGGCTCCCTAAGAATATATTAAAATGCTTCAGTAAAAATCATCTACGTATCGATCACAGTTCAAGATATCGCACCATTAAAGAGTGTTTTACTCCATTCTGAAACTCCGACTGAAACGTGAGCTTACGTCATATGAGTGCCGCCTTCGTCACTTCTCGATCTTCAAGGCTTGATCGACTGTTCACTGTGTCCCTGTGCAATAACAATGTATCATTTCATAACGCCTTAAACAGAATATGTCGGGAATATAACTGCCTCTCACAAAATGATACCGAGGCTTCTGACATGATTAGGATTATAAATTAAATTGTATTATAATTATTAATGTATATTGTTATTCTGTTAGCAGTTATATCAACTTTTATAACTTAGCTTTGCACAATTTCCTTTTATTTTGTATAATACTGGTTCGATAATCATGCTGTATACACATGTTGTGGTGTTGCAGTACTCCCAGAAACCTCTAAACCACATTCAATGTTTAAATTGTATTTACTGTAATGTTGTTTTGTGTATCAAATAAATAAATAAAATTCATTCTGAATGATGGCAATGTAGCAAGTTAATAAATAACATCTAACGTCTCGGATTACAGGTGCAGCTTTGGCGGAAATTGATGACTATCTACAATTATAAGCTTTCTGTAACTCTGCATACATGGCAGGTCTATCATGTAAGCGAACTGGTTGCGCCTACATAAAAAAATATCATGCAATACCTATTTACTTATCAAAGACAACCAACATTTGATTGACAGATATCAATAATTAAGAAAGAAAGAAATAAAACATTTATTTACCTTTTTTAAGTACATTTTACAAATAATAGCGGTAAAAAAAGGTCAAAAGGTTCCGTCTCGGCGAGAATTAAGTCTTAGATCCAGTATCCTATCAAAATCTATAGATGGATTTTGACTTTGAGTTTGACATACAATAATGAATTAATTTTATTCAATAACTAGCTTTTGCCCGCGGCTTCGCTCGCATTAAATTCGGGTTAACACCGTACTTTCATTTATCACTATACATAAAGATAGACATATGCTGTCGCGGACTTTTTTGTAGACCTTTAAAAGGAGAACAATACTCTTATACATGACTTTTGTGTAACTTTAACCGTTTACGCAGCGTACGCAGCGGAAGCTCCAAGTATGAAAAAATACCCCCGATTTTGAAACATTCTTCATTGCTGCTCCGCTTCTATTACTCGTAGCGTGATGATATATAGCCTATAGCCTTCCTCGATAAATAAGATATCTAACACTGAAAGAATTTTTGAAATCGAACTAGTAGTTCCTGAGATTAGCGCGTTCAAACAAACAAACAAACAAACTCTTCAGCTTTATATATTAGTATAGATAATAATACAAACTAATCAAACGACATAGTATTTAATAAATATTATATACTTCATAGAATAAATAAATATTGAGTTTGAGTAGGTATACATGAATTTTCACCTTCAAACTTTTGTAGACCCTTAAACCAATGCAGAGCGTCGGTGGCTCAATGGTGTGGACTGTCGCCTTCCTACCGGGAGGGCTGAGGTTCAAATCCCGACACGTACCAATGTGTTTACGAATTTTCGAAAATATATGTACGTTATCCGACGCTCTTATGGTGAAAGAAAACATCGTGAGGAAACCTTCATGCACGCCTGCGAAGAGAATCGAAGGTTGTGTGTGAAGTCGTCCAGTCCGCACTGGGCCCTCGTGGACGACTAAGGCCTAATCACCCTATACGGGTAGGCTCCTGCCCCTCGGTGGGGACGTTTAATGAGCTGATGATGAAACCAATGCAGTGGTTGCAGGCGAGATGATAACTAGCGCTTACATAATATAAATTTGCAATATTTGTCATAATTTAATGTACATTTATGACTATTAAAATTAATTACTTGGCAATAAAACGTAATATTTAACATAATTATGGCAACCTAGTTTGTCTCTACTTTGTACTAAATGACTGACCCATGTTTTCACCTATCAACGTCTCGTTACATCAAAATGGCTGTATAGAAGCCAAACAACCGCGAGCCGCATCCATAGATTAGAGAATTACGTGTTAAGCGCCATCTTTATTACACTATTTGTTTTTATTGAATACGGCTGGCAATCTCGACTAATCGTATATAAGTACATAATATCAGTGTTGCCGCACTATTGATAGTTAACCTCGAAAATCATATATACTATCTATAGTATCGATAGTTTAGTTCAGCGTAGTATTATCATTTCATTGCCGTTGTATCAATGTAAGCACAAAATAAGACAATGGTTGCAAAATCTAAGTTATAAGGAAACCGAAGAAATTATCTTAAAGTGATACCTTAAACACACACAGAAACACAAACGCAAACACTTCACATGCAACGCTACGTTCTATGACGCTAACGCATAAACACACATACAGACACACTCATACACAAACACATACACACACACACATGTACATGTACACTTACATTGATTTAATCACATTGACACATTTTGAAATAACTTAAGTGTACATACTCTAACATTAAGCAATGGTGTTATTGTGCGTAAATTAATCAGCTGTTATATATATTATTTACTATGGGTACAATTTTTATGTAGAATCACTGAAATAAAGAGGGCTTAGGACGCTGACAGCTGTAACACAGTTTATACTAAACAGCTGTTATCGTATACCTCGAGTTCACATCAAATACTGTTTATCATGTGAATGTATTCTTACGGTAAACCATTGTAATAAGGAGTGTCAAATAAATATTTTTTCATTTCATTTCATTTCAATAGTATTGATACACTGCAATATTATCGATAGGCCGATCGATACCATTGGTAACACTGGTATATGTGTATGACATCAATCAATAAATCAAGCAGCCCAACATCGTCTTGAGCAGCCTGCATCCCTACTTTTACCAGCCACCTACCTCAAATCATCGGTTCATCGGGCCGCCGGACGATTATAATATTTGTATTTTTAATGCCAACATTCTCTGAAATTTTATGTCGCAAATATTCTAAATCAAATAAATCTCCGAGCATTTCTGGGTTATCATTTTCAGGAAAGATTTATCTGGTGAGAAATTCCTTTGTGAATGTTTCAATTTAACGAGTAGGAACCACATTTTCCCAGAAACCGTATATTTGTTTTTAACAGGTTAATTAGTTGGCCAAGCAGTTTCTTTGCGGTTTTATTTCAGATATTCAACTCAGTGCCAAGGTTTGTTTGCTTCAAATCTTTTTGATCAATAATTCACTATATGTAAAAATAATTCTAGATTGGTTCCCCTGTCTAGTTAAGTTAAAGAATATTTATTTTGAAAAAGTGTTGTTTTATGACAAGGTCCTCACGTAATTTCTTTACATTCATCGACCATCGCTCGATCCGGTGATGCGTCTACAGCCTACTGCTCACTTGCTGATCGGCAATTAATGTCTATAACTTCGGTTGTCTCGCGAATGCATGACGTCATTTATGACTTTATCCCTAAGAGAACTACCTAGCATAGCCCGCTTCATTTCAGCCTTCAGCCCGAGTAACTTTTAGCTTTTGAATCATTCCCTCTGTCATGTCAAAAGACTTCTTGTCATGTCAAAAGACTTCCTACAATGCTTAAACATTTGTCGATAGTTGCATCTCCTTGTTATCTTGGCGTTCTGAAATCACGACAGCATTTTGCCAAGCAAAGCGTACGAGATGTTGAACCAACTAATTGTGCAAGCTCCAGGATATCTGGATCCAAATGGGAGATACTTATGTCTAGCAGTGGGCTGCAATAGGTCAAACAGAAGTAAATTATGTCAGTGACCATTAAACAAGTTTCCAATTCACTCTGCACTAACGTCTGTCAATAACTCTGGCGCTGCAGAAAAGTATAGTCAAAACAAACAGTACATAGGATTAAAAGATTCACAAACCCAATTTCACGAAAACGGATCAGTGCTATACGAATGTAGTGTTTAGAGGAACCGTAATAGCGGCATACAACTCGTGTAATACAACATGATTTTATCTATTCCCTAACAAACAAACCCACGCATACGAGTACATTAGGTTAATCCAGAGTTCTATTTATTGTTTGTGCCCACAGTTGTGTGGGGTTATTGTTTTTTTTTAACTGGCTATTATAGCATAGGCCTTAATATCTTCACCGGGTAAGTGGTGAGCCAAGAACCACGAGCCCATAGGCGTCCCTGGACATCCATCTGCTACCCACCACTTTAACTAGGTCATCAGATCATCTGGTTGAGGGTCGACATTATATGAACGCCACGTGAACCGTCCCATTGGTTCTACGCACTACTTTGTAAAAAAAACATTTATTATTAACTTATCGAAAATCTAATGTACTCATGCGCGCATACGCGTGTATAAGCCAGGTTAACAGTCAAGGAAGTCTGGCTATCACTGACAACTAATTTGGCACTGGACTTTAGATTTTTAATGGGCGCTATGCTAAACATTTTAGGCTACTAACCTACAAATGAGTGGCAGGTTGTCATAATGTACGTGTCTCCATTACGGAGTGTGGAATAAAGATAAATAACATATAACACGTTGACTTGTAAACTATTATTTTTGTATGAATTACAAATGGTTTTAAAAGTGTAGGTAATAAATTAATAATAATACTATAAAGAGGTAAGACTGGATCGTTTGTTTTGCATTGAATATTGCAATAGGTTGCACCTATTTGAAAAATTCTTTTGATGTTGGAAAATTACGCTATTCCTAGATAACATAGGCTTAATTATATTAAAAAAAGATATAATTAAAAAGCCGTCGATGAATAATAGCGCGACCCACAACCAACTTGGCCCAGATCGAGTTCACGGACCAGGGTTATAAAAAGCTCGCATGATCCAACAATTAAGCATCAAAGGCGTCCGTAATTCACAATACAGGACATCGCGTAAAGTCGATCTCAAACGTTTTCAGGTTATTCGGAACATATTACAATCTATCTTTGCCCGTGAAAGCGCTCGTTAACATCGTTGTTAATGGATTAAACTTTTATTTATGCCATCTTTCGAAAGTACCAGATACCTTTTGAAGCCGGAAAATTAAAAAAGGTTTTTATGCGGAGCATCAAATTTACAAAATCGAAATTAATAATGTCGATACAGTCATATCTGTTTCATTTTTTTTTATTTGGGTCAAAAAGCAATGAAGTTTAAAAAATGGATCGATGAAATTTAGTACTCTTCCTACCCCAGCATCATTCACCACGATTGAATAAACATAATGGCATCGAGAGTGGTAATAATTACTGCTTCGCTAAAAATAATTGTTTTATACTAAGTTTTAACAAAACAACATTTACTACAACTTTAAAAAATAAATAAGCAATTAAGTCAATATTAATAATAATCCAACATACAATTTGATTTGTTTTTGACCTGGATTAACAGGAATATGACGCCAATGCTCGCCTTCGTTTATCATTACGTTTAGTGATGTTACTCTTCGCAGAAACTCAACAGTTCAAGCTCTACAGTAGTTACATTAAACCCATCAACCATTTTCATATACCCTTACGACACAAGTATTAGATACTGCAAAAGAAGGTTAAAGTCATAAAATGGAGTCCGTTACTGTTTCTATGTATAGCATCATAGATTGTTTATGATCTGAAACCAGATCATTCGGTAGTTAGAGCATTTATCTGGCTCATCTCTGTTTGTTTATTATCATCATTCGTACGCCATTTAACACTAATATCTGGTCTCATTAGGGGATGTATTTCCAGACCAGAATTGACATCAATTCGTTGGTGTTGATTTGATTTACGCCATTTGTAACACATATTTTAACATAGATCTTTATAAATTCAGGAATCTATTGTTGTGTGTGTTTTGTTACAAATTGTTTCTTGGGTTCTTAGCGATAACAGCAAGTTACTATTTATGATTAATCATATTATTAAAAATTGCATAAGTGATTGCGATGAAAAAATTATGTTCATAATATAGATATTTTAAAACATCAAACACTCGGGCTATTCTAGAGAAAGCTAAAATCTGAATATATAACGTGATTTAAATTTCCCTCGGCTGGTAATTTAAAGGTACCATCTTTTGATGGGGACCGGAAGATTTAACACCAGTCCACGAGTACATAAACCGCAAGTTAGCCAGAACATTAAACGAAACTCAATGCCAAGTGTACAGTTTATGGGCTGTAAAGTCACTCTCAATATTTTAGGACTAAAGGTGTAAAAATCTCCAGACAAGTTTAATTTAGTGGAGAATTACGAACATGCGAATGAACGCAGAGCAAATTATGCTAATAGCAAATCAAATTTGGATTTATTATTTGGACCAGACATCAGTGAAGATGATGAAGAAGAAGATTCCAGAAATACATGTTAACGTAAGACAATAGTCTTTGCAGTTCTAACCATTTCAATTTGGTTTGTTTCTTCGGTTTCAAAAATATATGATATAAATTGTCACAAGAATTTTTACCTGCAAGAAATAATTATATTCTCTCTAGTAATATTAACTTCTTCAGAAAATACAATGCCGATTAATTTCATAATTGATCTCACGATGCACAGTGATATAAGATTCATGTTACGATCGAGCCTTGGGTTTATTATAACGATTAAATCCAGATCAATGTGAAAATTATTAATAATGCGTCGTAATCAAATAAAGATTCCCCCTGTTATCTTTGTCATGTATAAAGCTATTCCAAAACCACTAGACTTCCTTGGAACTAGCAGTGTACAAGAATTTACGCAGCTTGGTTTTTCCAATATTACTCACGGATGCCTGGTAAATCGCAAGTGACTTCTTATGTTTAAACTGTTAATACTTGTTTAGGTTAAGTAACAGCTAAATTTAATCGTTACTCTCTTTGGTATTATCATATTATTGGAGCATATATTGCTAATAATATAATAGAGTTTTTTTGTTTCTGTCACGCTAGGATTCTTTAGATATGATTCCTATGAAATACAAAGACACTTCATTTTATTTTATTACGCAAGAAATGCGCACAAGAAGACAGATTTTTCTCTGTTTCAGACATTAAGATTGATTGGGTCAACGTCCTTTCTTCTAAGAAGACAAACTCGACTTCATCCATTACTCTGTACTGACAAACCAGACTAATAAGATCCACCAGCGATCGGTTACTCACATGAAACGTTTTGTTATCTTTCAATTTACGGAGAGAGTGGCGGCTCCAGGTTTCCTGGTCGAAAAAATTGGCTTGGCCGCAGCTCTTAAAATAATCTACATACATTATTAGCATTATTAACATGACTTTTACCGCCCACTCGCTCTACGTTAACAAATGGCTTGTGATATACAATTACACTAGGTTTTTGCCATTCTCCGTGTCCTACTTTTGGATAGGTAGACCGCTAATTTGGGAGAACTGTAAGTTGGTAACCCAATTTTGCTTGGCGACCATATATTCCGTTGGATATGACATTCATCGGTCATGCTTGTTTTTGGCACATTTCTGACGTAAAAAATAGTAAGGAATTAGTTTAATGGCTATATTATTCACACAAATATAATTTTAACGGCGGAAAAGCTCTAGATATGCGGCGTGTGATGAATATTCTTCTCTGATGTAAGATTGATTTCACACCTCATTGCGTTTGTAAGAAATAATCCGTCCGATTTGTTTGATCTTTAGCACTATATTACTGTACAGTGTATTATTTGAAATTAACAACTCAATTTCAAAATTATTAGGGGGGAAATATTTTTAGGTAATTACCTTAAAGACATGTGCATTTTAATTATAAAAGCAATTTCAATTTGGAATTGGAACAACTGTTGTATTCTGCTAGCGGCTGTTAAATAATGAGTTATTTATTGACTTACTAGAATAATGACCACTAAATCGCTCATAACATTTTATGAGGCTGCAAACAGTGCGTGAAATAAAGTCGATAAAATTTATTGTTTTCTTAGAGTTGAAGTGAGCAGTTATTTGAAAACTGTTTACCAAAGTTTGATTTTTCAGATGAAGAAATTCTTTGTTTTCTTATAATATGTAGCCACTGTTGCTATTTTATAGCTAGATCTAGCTTTATTTTGATGATGGACAGCTACAATTGAAAATAAATTTTAGCTTAACTTTTTAGCTAAATTTTTCTAGCTCCTTTTTCATTTCATCAAATCTCAGTGTTTTTAAAGAAAAAAAAATTAATAAACGCGAATAGATTGGTCGAAAAGAGCCTTTTACCCACGTCGTAACTTCGAAATGCCAAGGCGAGTAGCCTTTTGTCAATAAAGAACCTATCAAGTTACGAAGCAAGATTTAAATACTTAATTATTATTTATCATTATAAAAACTTCCTTTCTAGCGACAATGCTATTGTTTTTGTCACCAAAATGAGTCTAAGTTAGCTTTTAATTGTTGGCGGAGAATTGAGCTACTTCTAGCTACCTTTTCGCGTGAAAATAACCGGTAATATAGCTACTTTTGTCAAATTTTCTAGCTACTGAGTTAGGCTAGCAGTTGGTAACACTGTATGTAGCTAAACAACGCAAAAGAGCATCGGTGGCTCATTGGTATAGTCTTTTGCCTTCCGATATGAAGGGTGCATTTTGCCACGTACCAATGTTTTTCGAAATAATATCCGACGCTCTTACGGTGAAGGAAAACATCGTGAGCAAATCTGCGCACGCCTACGAAGAAATTCAAAGGTTGTATATAGTCGGCCAATATGCACTGGGCCTACGTGGACGACTAAGGCCTGAACACCCTATACACACACAACTCTCGAATCTCTTCGTTGGCGTGCGCACGTTAACTCACGATGTTTTCCTTCACCATAAGAGCGTCGGATAACATACATAAAATAATTTCGAAAAATCTAAAAGACATTACTACGTGGCGGGATTTGAACCTGCGGCTGTAGAATATTGTGAAATTTTAAGGCAAACTTTAATTTTTTTAGACTTTTCGCTGGTGTCTGTTCATGGGCTCACAGCTCACAGTCTTAAACAGGTTTGAAAGGACCCAAAAGGCGTTACAGAGTAGGACTGAATCTCACGAACGGCGTTTAAGATTAAATAATAATCCGATATGATGGAATAAATCTTTCTATAGATGAAAAACTAGGTTGTCGACCATACAGTCGCCCTTTTATATAAAGTGTACCGTCGCTTTAGTTTTTTACAGTTTTATTTTAAAATAATAATAAATATCCACTGACATTCACACAGCGCCATTTAGCCCCAAGTTAAGCGTGAATCCTGTATTATGAGTACTTAGCAACGGATAAACATACTTATATACATTATTTTTTTCAAATACATATTATGCATAGAAAACACCCAGACCATTACAAACAGACAGTTCATGCACAAAAATGTTTGTACTGTCCGGGGATCGAACCCGGAACCCTTGGTGTTGCAGCTGACCTCTCAACCGTAACACCAAATGGGTCGTCATGTTATTTTCAAAATTTTCCCAATCTCTTAGAATTCTCATGACTAACAAACTGTATCACTCATAATTTCTCCGATAATTGTTACGGAAACAATTCTTCAACTGTCGCTATTATAAAACATGCGAGATCCAAACGAATCCCGACCAAGTTATTTTTCCGCGAACACTTTCTCTTTCATTTGCTATTCTATCCTCAGCAATAACAAATGTTATCTGTCATTGTTTCGCGAATTTCATAATAGTTT
Organism: Leucinodes orbonalis; assembly: GCA_019425675.1. Classification (NCBI taxonomy): domain Eukaryota; kingdom Metazoa; phylum Arthropoda; class Insecta; order Lepidoptera; family Crambidae; genus Leucinodes; species Leucinodes orbonalis. The sequence continues at coordinate 41,700 of PQWD01007106.1, forward strand.
TTAGGTCATCTACCGCTAACTAGAGAATTACATTAAAAATGTTATGTAACGGTCACGAGCTAAACAGAGCTATTTAACAAATTGCCGGCTGCGATGCGCGCTGCGACTCCGAGGTTCCATAACACGGTCACAACGCATGTAATTTATTTTGATTTATTTTTTTCGGTGTAAAATTTCTAAGATATTCCAATGGAATTGGGTAAGGAGACCACGGTCGGACTACCATCTGTTTTGATTATTGAAGGTCATAAGATGTGACTGTGAATAATGTTGGTATGTTGTTGTTGGGTATTTATAATTACATAAATTCTCAACGCACGATAACATCAAATACGAATTCTGTTTTAATACGCTGAGCTCCTGGAAATAAACTACTAAGTTATCCAGAAATTATCTTTGTTTTACAAATACAGAACCATTAAATAAAAAAAACAATAATAATATCAGCCGTTTTTGCTTTGAAAATTATATTTTCAAAATTAAGTTTTTATTTTTACAGATAATATACCATACTGATCATCTTCATCATTGCATTGTAATACGTTCACTGCTAAATCAAGACTTCCCTAATGATTATCACGCGAACCGATCTCTAGCAGTCAACATACATCGGATACCCACCGCTTTGACGCGTCATCAGTCCAGCTGTTATAACCCGTCATATTGATAGTGAAACATCATTTAAAACAATGAAACAATAGCCATCCTTATTGATTAAGACTTCTGCCGCGGAGCATGGCAGCGAAGTCTGCATATTACTTTAAATTCTACTCGTAAGTGAGCCATCGTTTGACCATCCGAAAAATTCCTAGCTGGCCAAGTTAAGTGTCACTAACTTCTAGTTTTTGTGTTATTCGGTGTATAGTAATTGAGAGCGCGTGTGTAAACAGCTGTAGGGGAAAATGCGACTATCTACCTTCTCGTGTCCTCAGTCTTCACCCCATTAGGCCTGGTCTTCGGGTGGTTCTTCCGAGGCCTCACCGCCATCTTGTGTCTCGCCGCCGAGGTGTCGAGGAGCACGGCATCGCCCAGATCCAGGGTGGGGTCCAGCCGGGGCTTCCTGGGGGAAGGGATAGGTTAGAATATGAGAGGAGGATGTTACTGAGGCGTATTGTTGAGAGATATTTGAAAATGTTTCTGTACTTGAAGTATAAATAATTGGTAAAGTTTAAAATGCTGTGCCCGACAGGGTCCATATTGATACTAATGTTTGTTATAATTATACCAACCTATAAACATATGGAAAAGCAATAAAGAATTGAATTGAATTAAAAATTGTGTCATTTTTATAAAATATTGGAACGTTCACTTGTATGATTGATATGTTATGCAGTTACATGATTAGTAAGTTTCATATTATTTACCTTTTTGTTTTTGACTACTTGTTTTTATTTTTATTCTGTGTCTGGTAATTTGTTATTTAAATTATTGTGGCCAATAAAAATGTTTCTTTCTTTCATATTGTGATCATATTAAATAGCTCTTGCTTGATAAATGATACCATATTTTAAAATAGACAGTTATTATTCTCCATTAATACGCAATGCGCCTGTCACCCGACACAACAGATGTTAAGTCTCTTTAAGAGGCTTAACATACGAGACTCTCTTATACCGGTAGTTTTACTAGCTTCAATGCCTCATTCAGAAACACAAAAGTGCATGACACTTTTTTCACGGGACGAAATCTAACGCAGCTGTGGTACCAAGTCTGCCACCTTGTTAATCCTACGGACTGGTCATTTATGTTATTATCTGTATACGGTAATCCTATAACAAAGCCTCCCACCACGCGCGGAGATCATGGCATAACCCTTCACTATCGGTGAGGAGGTTCTTAGTTTAACTAATGGCAGTTAGACTAAAGGCTTAGCAACAGCACTTAGCCATCAAAACGTATTAGCCCTTAGTCTAACCTTCCTGCTATGGTGCCTCATTCCTAATGCGCACCGCAAAGGAATTTATTTTATTATATACAAATTTCACCCTATACGGTAGGCTTGTACCCCTCGGTGGGGACGTTTAATGAGCTGATGATGATGATGATACAAATTTCAAATAAATAACATAAGAAAAATTTCTTAATACTATTACAGTTTTCGCAACTCTTTGCCTCCTTGTGTGTTTCCCGATCATTATAACCTGGCCGTCTTCAAGGCAAGAGTGAATGAACAGTGAGACTGTCTAGATAGGCATGTTCCATCTTCGGCCGCATCATTACTTACCACCAGGTGAGATGGCGGTCAAATGTCTGCCTATAGAAAAAAAGCAGTGGACTGATAGGAAGTGGACTGACACAAGCCGTCAAAGAAAAATAAGGACGATATTGTGACCACTTTATTTTTCTTTTTCTGTTTCATAGTCAGTAGAACTGTCATGTTAAGTGATTGAAAGTCGCCCATGAACACTCAGTACTAACGGAAGGAGAAACGAGCTCTTTGTTGAGCATCAAAAAAGGAAACAGCGTCGGTGGCTCATTGGTGTGGACTGTTGCTTTTCGATCTGGAGGGCGCAGTTTCAAATCCCGCCATGCACCAACGTCTTTTCAAATTTTCCAAATTATATGTACGTTTATCCGACGCTCTTATGGTGAAGTGAAACATGGTGAAAAAGCCTGCATAAGCCTACGAAAAATAAAAGTCAAAGTCAAAAACATTTATTTCAAATTAGGCTTACAAAAAGCTCTTATGAACGTCAAAAAATATTTTAAGACAACAGTTCAATGATAGATTTGGTGTGGTGGTTGGGAAGTCAGGCACCAAAGGTTTTATTCGTGTTCATGAACATGTCTGTTTTGGTGTTTTTTTTGTGTATTGTGTGTATGTATTCAAAGTAATATGCGTGTGTTTACCGGTTTAGTGTACTTTAAGTTATTTTCACCTAAAAGGTGTAGAGTATTTGTATAACTACATAAATTGCGTTGTGTCTGGTACTAAGTGATCAGCAGGTATAATAGTTATAATAACTAGTTAATAATAATACTGCGGGTAAAAGCTAGTTTTTTATATAGTAATTGCTGAACAATGAACACTAGGTGTTAGACTCGATACTAAGCCGTCTAGGTAGGTACCACGGCAGTGCCAGATATCGTCCCTGAAACAGGAGTGTTATCCTTTTTTGTGTTGTGTTTAATATTAGAGACCTAACATCCCCTCTAGTGATGGACGCAGGGCAGCGTCGATGGAAAATAAGTCTATCTGCCTCCTTATTAATTTCCTTCAACACTGTTTGATCATGGTCAGGCCACTGTCACTGGTCACTTACCACCAGGTGATTAAGCTGACCGTCCCGTTCACTTATATTTAAAAAAACCTTTTGCTCAATTATATTTTTTATTAAATTATTATTTGACCCCGCACCTTTGCCAAGAGAAGTGTGATTGAAAAATGATAAATGACAGTAGCGTGCTTTTTATTACGCCCTCACTTTATGATATCAAGAACCGTTTATTTGATCTATTCTTGTTTTAATTACCTCTTTCATTTCAAGAGCTGTGACGTACGAAAAATTATATCTAAAGCATTTATTCTTCGTCGAGTCAACATTTCAGATACGACCTTCATAGAACCTGGCCACAGCTATAGCGCTTTTCGGCGCTTCCTTCCCGCACGCAGATGGACAAGGGGGACACGAAAGTATATGCTCCAGGAATGGATTGAGATGAAACCCCACAGTCGCACTGGACTTTTTACTGATCAACGAAAAAATATCAAAATATAGGTAGGTAGATATTTATTTTGTGGGTAAATTGTGTGTGTATATATATATATATATAAAATATCTTTATTTTGTAAATATTTATCCTAATTTATAAATATATAATTACAAATTGGTAAAGTCGTAAATGTTTATTTATACTGTAGAGATAACAATTTGATAAAAATGTGATGTCATTTCATTTAACAGAAAACTTAAACCAGTTGAATTTAGATACCACATTGACGGTGAATCATTGAGCAGAATTTCTACTGTTAAGGATTTGGGTGTTCAGCTCGATCATAAACTTACTTTTGTAGCACATATTACCCACATTACATCAAAGTCTTATCGTATGCTCGGTTTCATACTGCGGACTGCCAGAGATCTTAAAATGGCTTCCACCCTAACACTTCTTTTTGATTATCTAGTAAGATCAATACTGGAATATGCTTCAGTTGTTTGGAACCCCCAATATGGTATTTATATTGAAGCAATTGAAAGAATTATGTGCAAGGTTTTTAAGCACAAACATAGAAAAGATGGCAATCTTTGTTGCAAATAATTTTAAATTGACTTTGGCACAGCGACGTAAGGAAAGAGATCAAATATTTCTATTTAAAATTCTTAGTAACCTCATCGTGTCTCCTTTTCTTTTAAATTGCATTAATATAAACTGCCCTCGGGAAAGCTCTCGTTCTCGTGATCTGTTCTATGTTCCCTTTGTTAGAACGCGATATGCACAAAATGTATTTTTGCACAGAGCATGTAGAAACTACAACAAACATTTTTGTGAAATAGATATTTTGCTCCATAGGTTTATATATAAGAGGAAAGTAAGACTTGCACTAATGGGCTGTAGCTCAGAACATGATTAGATTTTTTTTGTTTGTCTTAAAATAAATGTATTTTTTTTCTCTTTCGTTTGTTTCTAGAGTGGTTATTTAGATAAAAATAATATTTCCTAATGTAACACCTTTTTATGCTCAGTTTATGGAATATCAAGTTGTGGAGACTTCACTGATTTCTGTAATAGTACATTTTTTTTGTATACAGAGTGAAACTGTATTGTTTGTTTCCCAAATAAATAAAATAAATAATATTTGAAATGGTATTATTTCTGATTTTCTAACTTTGCTCGCAATGCAATGTTGCTGCTTCTTCGTATTTATAGATTTGGTAGTTTAATTTATACGGTATTTCTTACCAATACCTCAGATCTTTCCAATACCTACGTACTTTCCATTGTTTACTGAATACCAAATGAAATGTGTACAGATTCTGTAACTTTAGCACTTCTCCACCGCAAGACTAAATCGGTCGCCGATATTAATCCAAATAATCGAATAAAACAAATGCAAAACCCACTTATCGCGGCTAAACGCTACAAAATCTATTGTTTGTTTAAAGAGTTTTTGTTCTCTAATCAATTGATATAACAAAAGCATTAGGCTTAGGCCTCTCGAAATATTCCAAGTGTCGTAAATATCAGCCGACGCAACCTGAGATGCCGGATGGACCCTGACATTGAAGTGTCGCCGGGACATCTGGCAGCAACTGACGTCTTGATTGATGGAGACAGCTCTCGCGCACACTTTGTTTTGATGCCTGATACTACTCACTTTTCATATGCTTCCGTTAAGATATCAATGAAATTAATTCAGTTATAACTGTACTAAAAGGACATTATTATATCTATGATGTGTGGGAAGGCCTGATCTCTGGAGAGGGACGTTAAAGGCTGATGATTATGTTCTAATGTTTTGATGTTACTACGCTCACCTGATGGTAAGTGATACGACTAAGTGACAGAGATAGATGCAGTAGCATATTTATTAATTATTTTTCGTCAATATTTAGGTCTCCAGTACTGTTGCCGCTTGATTGTCGACTATCCATAATTGGGCAAAAGCAATAGTATCGATCGGCTCATCAATAGTATCGGTACTATTGATAGTTTTGCACTATTGATAGTCAACTTTTTATCAAAAGTATTGCCACATTACACGAATTCACCGTATTGAAATATTTTATCACAACCAAATATTTTAATACTCTAAATTAAAATACTATTGAATCAAATACCACTATCGACAGGCCTATCGATAGTATAGATGATTTTCGAGGTCAACTATCGATAGTCTCACTATCGATAGTTCGGCAACACTGGTAAAGACAGAAGTTTTTTTTCTCTTTATACGGAACAAAAAACAGTCTTACAATAGCTTTTAACCTAAATCATTAGTAAACCACAAATTTCATTGAGCCCATCATTAATGTTCTCATTTTTATTTATTGATATCATCATAATATTTCATAGCAAACGTAAAGGTCGTATTAAAAGTATCAGAGTTAACAGAATACTACGGTTAGTGGGTAAAGTTCAGTCTCCTATACCCAAGAAATTATTCTTTGATAACGTGAAGGCTTCCGAGTGACGATAAAAATTAATCTCTTATACTAAGACACTTCAAACAGCTACAGTATTTTTGGGCAGTCTTTCTTAACCCTGGATAAAAGTGTATCCAAGCTTCTGAGTAGGCAGACAAAAGTCCGTATCTACAAGACCGTCATAAGACCCATTCTTATGTACGGTTGTGAGGCTTGGACACCAACACTTAAAGAGGAGGATAAACTTTTAGTGGTGGAACGGAAAATCCTCCGTAAGATCCTGGGTCCAGTGCAAAGAGAGGATGGAAGCTGGAGAGTCCGAAAGAACGTGGAGATCCAAGAACTAGTGGCCGAACCAAATATCCTCGGAGAAATAAAAGCCCACCGCCTCCGATGGCTCGGCCACTTGGTTAGAATGGGGGAGGATCGGGGAGACTTTTGACTAAGCATATCTTGGACGACAAAGTGAACGGCGCCCAGTCGGTCGTCCCAGATATCGCTGGAAGGATATGGTGGAGGCTGATCTGCGTGAGCTAGGGATCGAAAACTGGGCAGAGGTTGCACAGGATAGAGACCGTTGGAAGTCTCTCGTTTCGGAGGCCAAAACTCACTTTGGGTCGTTGAGCCATTAAAGTTAGTTAGTTATGTCACTCAAATAATATTCTACTAAAATTACCATGCTTTTAAAGTGGTTTATTACTCCTAAATTAAAATATTCAATATGGCTCTTTATAATCACGAGATCGTTATTGATCTAAAGTAGGACAGGTTTCTAAGACTTCTCATGTAGTTAGTGCGTCAACTGCAGAGTCTAATGAAAATTGCATCATATTTTAGGACAATACACGCAATCCACCTTAGCGGTGGACGCTATTTCAGCGCGCCCCAGAAACGCTCTGACGTCAATGCAGCACACCGCTTCCAGCGCACCATGTGCTCTAGCCTAGTTTCATTCATGCTCAACACTTTATGCAGACGACAAGCGGCCTTTTGACTGTAATCTATATAAACAAAGTAAAAGGGCACAGACAATTATAGAGGTTGTCTGTGTGGGTATTACAATGTCACCTAATTCATATAGTCACCTATGTCATAGTAGTTGCGGTTTATGGAAAGCTTTGTTTCGGGCTGAATGGTGGGATAATCAGCATCGATAAAGGATAAGTGGTTTCGGAACACACAAACAAATATAGGTATGTCTCGACAGCGTAACATACTTGTAACGCGGTCTAAAAGACTTCTAAGCATTAGTCAATGGTTGACTAAAACCCTAACCATATTGCCGTATGATGATCTGTGGAATGGGATCCTTAAACTAGCTTCTTGAAGTTAAGCACTTATATTGCATATGTTAATTTTTTTTTATTAACAGAAGGAGAACATGAACAAAGACTATTGAGCACAAATTTTATCATTAAGTAAACGTCATTCTCTCATGACTACCGTCTTACTGGAGTCGATCAGATATTATTTTAATAAAACACTTTTCCACTTCATTTAAATCTTCTGTTTATTAGGGCAGCCACTCAAAATTTAATTTATTACGAAGGGAGACGATAAAGATTTTTATCATTACTTTTATCAATTACTACAGTTCTCACTTTCACAGCTGAACAGAGGCCTCCCCTATCAACTTTAATTTTCAAGGCAGTCAGTTGCTTTTATTTCACTGCTATAAGTAATATTCTTTTTCCTGCAAGCCCAAATAATGTAGACTAAGGCTAAGTAACAACCAACGACTAAATAAGGAAGTACTAATTAGTACTTATATTACTACTGCTTCTGACACAGCACTAAGCAATCGGAATAACATATAAATCTGCATCTGCAGTGGATTGCGATAGATTCATGAGTGAGACAAGCTGAACACATTGCTCTATAATTTTATTCACACTTTTTATTGAAATGTATATATTTCTATTTGCATTGATATACAGAACGTGAACGGTTATAGTCACTGCTCAGTCTTATTATAGCATAATACAAAGTCGCCTTCCAAATACTAAACTAACAAGAACATATCCCGATTAACTTTACGAGGACATTTATTGGCTAATTCACGATAACAGACGATGCACATAGGCAGCAAATTTTCCGTAATGTTAAACAAATTATACTCGCTCTCACACACCCTAGTTGGCGGCACTCAGTTTTATAGCTGCGAAAATCCTTACCTGGACGACTTCCTTGGATAGATGCCAGCGGTGAAATTGGCAAGGGTTTGCAGTAAGTAGCAGTTTGCCACGGCCTCATTCATTACACGTTTGACGGATGTTTAGGATGGTGACTAAATCAGCGAAACAAGTGCCATTCCAATACCATTGCCTGTTGGAGTGTTTGTTGAACTGATAGTATGTGATGTAATAGAAGTAGTACAATGAAGTCGGCTTGAACATCTATTATCATCAAGGGTTCACGAATACTTGTTGAAAATGATTGTTTATATTGGTTTGGTGTTTTCTATTATACAACTAAAACTATTATACAGTAAGTGCTCAGCTCAGTATTTAAATACCCTTTGTGGAATACGTAATCAATTATGTTGGTACCTACGTATAATGTTTTAGCATAACGAACATTAATTTTCCGTAGTTTCATTTAAATGAGTATGTAAATGATGTCGGTGAGCAATTTTAATAAGTTAGCTTTTAAAAGAACACCGGATTTAACTCAATGTCAACTAGCGTAGAGTTAATTTTAAAACTACGTGTAGATTTCTGTTGTTTTTTTTTGTTATGTCATTTGGGTTATTTTACAATCATATCCATCTATTTGATTGTCTGTTTGTTCCGGGTAATCTCTGAAATGGTTGGACAGATTTAGACGGGACTACTTATGGGCTGGTATCTCATGTAATAAGGAAAAACTTATGCTACTTTGATTTTCGAAAAATATTTGTTTAGAAAAAATGTATTATTATACGACGGAAAATACTGCGGGGCACACCTAATATCGAATATTTATAATCACGCTCATAAAAGCACAGAAAGAATGTAAGCTTTAATGTAGACATAATCATCAATCTGCAACGTCCCACAGCAGGGTACAGGCCCACCCATTATAGAAAAAAACATAAAAATGTACCAATATGTTTAATATGTTTTTTTGTCCTATTGCTACTGTTTTCGTGTATTTATTTTTTTTGCGCACGGTCAATAAATGTTGTCTCTTTCTTTCTTTTCTTTCTTTAATGTTTAGGAAATTCTAATTATAAGTGAACCCTTCGAAAGCTATTTTTAATGTTAAAAGAAGAATTTTGTAGAGCCGGCCTCCAGTGTTCAAATAAATTGATTGTGATCTAATATATTCTGTGTATGAGTCATGCGTCGACTCTAAATGGAAAATTGATCTGTGTTAGATATCAAACATCTGAAGAATTGAGAAATTACTTAGAATGAGAATTTATACCCCATAATCATGACTGGGCCCAGGATTTTATTACAATTATCATATTATATTCATTTGTTCGGATAGGAAATTGCAAAAACATACTAAACGTATAATCTATAATATAAAAATGAATCGCAAAATGTGTTGGTAAGCGCATAACTCAACAACGCCTGGACCAATTTGGCCAATTCTTTTTTAAAATGTTCGTTGAAGTCCAAGGATGGTTCTTACGGCGAGAAAAACTCGAATAATTGCCGGGAAAACCCTAAAAACAGCCCTTTTCTTTTCGCATACAAACGTTTTCTAACTAAAACCTAGAATTAATTTGAGCTTTATTGCTATTATTATATAAAGTTCATTAAAATTACTTACTTTTAAATGCTTATAGTGTTTTATTTAATTATTTTTAATTCACACCGAATTATTACCAGGGTGACGGTTCTGTTCAAGATAATTTTTGCAAAGAATATAAAAAAGGTAGGAACAAAACACTGCCACATTACAATTTTTTCTGACAGGACGAAGTCTGTCGGGTCAGCTAGTTAGTTATAAATGTTATAATAATAGTTGTATGAAAATAAACTTAAAAGGACGCGGAAAATATTTGAAGAATACTAAAAATAAAAGTAATTAAAAACACATTAAAAACACCTATCGTAAGTGTATTCTCTGCCGTAATGAAAATTTAATAAGTGGTTTCAAATGAAATAAAAGAGTAAACCATCTTTATTTATTTATTCTAAAATAAGAATAACATTTATCACCGTGTTTAAAATATAATTGTATGCAATGTGTAACCCTAAGAATAGTTTTGATGAATGCTTATATATGAAAAACGTTTTGATTTCTTTGAATATAATAAAATGCAACATCTCTATAATGTATGGTGTGGTATTGTGAAATTATTTAAAATTGCTTTGTAAGTGTTACAATGTTTAAGTAAAAATAATTATGTAAAAGAAACTGCAATCAAACTCTGTACTTATGTCTAGATAGTAAAAGATCTGTTACATAACTTGTGTATGAATCTAGCATCATAACATATTGAATACCAAATTCATTTGTTACATACCTCCTCGCAACATCTTTAATATACACATAAATGGTATAAAATAAAACAAATGCTACTTAATGATAAGCCAAAAACAATTGGGCAGAATACAGATTATCACAATATATAGTTAAATAAATCACAACATGTATAATAATGATAACATACAACAAATACTCATGACACCTTCTGCTCCAAGCGAGATATATACAATGGTCAATGATCCTGTGATATTTGCCGATCCGGGCCCCGTTCCTCTTCTAGGAACCCATCAATAATAGTACATTTTGTACGTCGGAACGCTAAATACATAGTCCAGGGAGCCGGGACCCCTGGACTGGAAGAAATGGTTCTCGTAACTATAAACGCGCCCCCTGTACCTGCATCAACAAGTGTAACTCATTACGTCATCAGTGATGGTGATCGTGGTGATGATAGCACACGTGAGTAATGAGTTCTCCGGTTAGGCGATGATATGATAGTTAGAGCAAACAATTAAGGGGATGCTTTGTGATATCGGAAATTTATAGACAAAATTTCGAACGACGTTGCGCAAATGACGGTGCATCGACCCGCGCTATATTTACCCAGTATCGGAGTCCCGTGTGGAATCCGCGGCGCATCGTGAACCGAGTATCACAACTAAAACGCATTCTTGACATTTCCCTTGCGTAACCCACTTCCAAATTAATCCGATACTTTTGAGAATGTAATTTATCATGCCTTTAAATTGTCGACTTGGTTTTGTTAGACATTATTTGTGTGATGTTATCTGGTGTGTTAGTGAGATACGTCGCCCGCATTGTATTATTTGAACTCGATAGCCAACTGGGTTTAAAGCCGAAGTAATGACTCCAGTTTCGCAAGACGCGCATGTTTGTTCAGTTATTTATACGTTATGAACTACATGAATTGGGGCACAGTTGTGCAAAGCTCATGCAAATATAATAAATGAGTGATTGGTACTCACTTGGATCCAAGAGCGGTTTTCGTGTCGAGAACTTCGACAATATCGCCGGCCTTGAGAGAGACTTCATCGTCCGCGGCGGCCGTGTAGTCGGTCGTTGCAACAACCACGTCTTCTACCTGGAACAAATAAAGACTCAGTTTAATACAAAGTTTTGAATAACATTTTGACGTTTTAGACTGTCATGAACTTTGCAAAACCTTTACCTTTGGAGGACTTCTACTGCAACTGGACCTGGACCTTGATAAAGAGCGTGAAGAGTATGTTCTATAACTAGGTGTATAATCGAGGCTGCTCATTCGACTTCTAGTGTTTTCTCTGTCTAATAAGACACCACTGTATCTCCTATGATCGCGTGACCATCCGCCGAATTTAGTTATTCTTTGATTGTTACTAATGTTACAATATCCGGTAAACGATTGAAGGTCCTCATCGTCATTGTCGATCACTGGGCAACTGTACATTGAGAATCGATGTGCTGTAGGTTGACTTAGGTTTAGAGCAGAAAACACGTGAAGTGGTTCGAAGTGTCTGATTCCATTTTCATCAAGCACTTTATATGCAACTTGACCAGTTAAGACAGCACGACTAGCTTCACGGGGCACTACTGCTTGTAATCCTTTCTTTATGATTAACAAAGCACCACGGTGATTTTTGCGCTGGTATAAAAAGTCTTCCATTGCAAGACTATTTTCAGGGTCTAATAAACTAATAGGGACGTCTTCTGAAGTCAGTAACGGAGATTCTTCAGGCACAATCATAAGAGCTGCACTTTCTCTTACTAGCTCCCGCAATTTAGGATCAGTTCGAGCGAGCTCGGGGTCTGTTTCTAATTTTTTAAGAGCTAAATGAAGACATGGTGTTTTGTCGGCTAGTTTACGCATGACAGTCAATCTCTTTAGAATGTTGAGGCTCGTCTCATCATCAGCAATTTTAGATAAACTGTCTGCATCGTTTACGACTGACAATAGGTTAGAAGCAATGTCCCGCATTCCTAATATTTTAGCAAGACCAACGGATTGAATAATTAGTTCTTTCAGGCTTTCTTTGTCAGTATTTTCTTGCAACATTAATTCAACTTCTTTACTACTAGCATCTTGTACAGCAGACACAATAGCCTTTTGTAATGTTTCTGTAGCTTCACGGTCTGTTTTGATGAATGAAATCGAGTCTGAAATATGATCTAACACATGGTGCAAAATACCAGCATTATTTTTTGAGATATTCTTAAAGGCTGGTCCTAACACTTCATTTTCAGAACTCAAAAAGTCACCAAACTTTTCAATAATATCATCTTCAGTAAAGGAATGCTTATGTAAACTACTTTTAACGGCAATTTTAATAAGTTCAACCTTTGGTTGTGTCGAATTTTCAAGAATATCTTCACATAAGTCATCTTTGTCTTCATCAGATTGTAAAATTTTGAACATAGACGATACAAACTCCTCGTTGATTTCTTTTCCTAATATGGTATTAATAGATTTCAGTATCAATTGGTATTTTTCTTTACTGTTATTATTATTCACTTCTGCAAATTGCTCAGCTGTAACTAGGGCAGCCAAAACAGCAGCAGCAATCGAATTTTTGACATGTTCTTGTTGAGAAGTTTCACCATTATCGGTACCTTCACTTTCATTGCTTTCAGATTTTTTCTTGTCTGATTTTCGCTTTTTCTTTTCATTCATTGAATCACTGTCAGAACTATTTTCACGAATTTCAGATTTTAGGTGAACACTCATTTCTATTATTGAAGTTATCACCTCCATCAATTGATTGGCTACATCATCTTTTAACCCAAAATCTGTAACAAAAGCTTTCAATGCTTCTGCATTTTTAGTTTGGTTTAAAACTACATTAATTGCTGGCAGTTCGGCTGGGACTTGTCTTCCTATTGACATACCTGCTTCAGATAACTGTCTTAACATATTTGTGTCAATAGTCAACTCTCCCTTCGTCGATGTAGTATCGTTTGGATTAGTTTTTACTTTTAAAAGTTTTAGTTCTTCAGGTGTAACAACAAAACTTTGCACTGAAAATTCAAGGCCTTCTTCACCTTCAGTTAGGTCGGGGGCAACGAATTTCAAGCCTTCAGGTGTTTGCACTATTTGACCTGGTACAAACGTTACGCCATTATCGTCCGTCTCAATAACTCTTCCAGGTACAAATCTAGGGCCTTCTTCAGTATCTACCACTTGACCAGGGACAAACCTTGAACCTTCATCCTCAGTCGAAATAACTTGACCTGGTATAAAAGTTGGACCTGCTTTAGTTTCAATTATTTGACCGGGTACAAAACGAGGTCCATCAATAGTATGAATCGTTTGACCTGGAACGAACTTAGGACCTGTTTTAGTATTGACCACTTGACCAGGAACAAATTTAGGACCGTCGGCTGTGTCCACAACTTGACCAGGGACAAACTGTTCTCCGTTTTCTGTGAATACTATCTGCCCTGGTACAAATATTCCTTCAACCATCATCCCCGGTACAAAAACGCGATTCATTAGCTTCATTTTTCACTAACCGTCCTGGTACAACTTTGCCATCAATTTTAGGTATCCTTGGACCTGGATAAAATTCTATACCTTTAGCTGTTTGAATCATATGACCAAAAACATAAAGCGATTCTTCAGATACAGAACAAGTTTTTATATCTATAGGAAGTCCCGTAGGACACCCCTCAGAAAATGTTATATCTTCTACTGACTTAGCTACAGAAAATTCCACATGTCCATTTGCCTGGACAGTAGTTTTTCCAGGCATAAATTTCTCTCCATAGTCGGTATGGACAATTTGACCTTCAATGAACTTTGGACCATCAATGGTATCCACTGTTGTTCCAGGGACAAATTCCAATTTATTTGCACTTGTTGTTTTAGTGACACCAGGAATAAAGCACGTTTCACCATTAATAGCGACTGTTTGACCTGGTACAAATTTGAGTCCATTGGGCGTTGCCAACGTAGCTCCGGGCACAAAGTGTAATTCATCATCATGATGAACCACCTGTCCCGGAATGAACTGCCATTCATTGTCTATTTTGGTATTTTGACCGGGCGTGAAAAGTAACACTATTATTTTCTGTTATTGTCTGACCAGGAACAAATTGCACTCCGTCTGGTGTTAAAATAGCTTGACCAGGTACAAATATTTCTTCAGTGCCGTTGCTAACATTTTTTCCAGCAACGAACTTAAGACCTTCTTGTGATACAACTGTTTGACCTTCAACAAAACGAACAGAGTCTTCTTTAGTTTTTATAGTCTGCCCACAAACGAATTCTTCGCCATTTGATGTTTTTAACACTTGTCCAGCAAGGAAAAATGGCTCATTCGTATACTCGTTTGTAACAATGTGACCAGGAATTACAGCAGGGCCTGCGGGTGTATTGACAGTTAAACTTGGGACAAAAATGGGACCAGAAGGCGTTTCGACCGTTTGACCCGGCACGAATACCGGTCCTTGGGGCGTGTTAATGTGTTGGCCTGGAACAAACTTTTTGGCTTTATTTATATCTAAAGTTAGACCTGGTATTTTAGCAACTTTTTCTCTTTTGCCTTTCTTAATATTTTTAACTATATCTGGCAAAATATCCATAGTCGGTAATAAATCGATTTTATTTTCCATTACTAGTTTTTCCATCACATCTAATGTTTCGTTTAGTCGCTCTTCTGATATCTCTTTTATAGCAGTTAGAACTGCATCGTCAGGGCGAGTTTTAACTGGTTTCAAAGGATTCACACAAGGCACACTGTCTAAAGAAAAGGAAATATCACTTATATTGCGATCTGTCTCATACACTTCGGCATCACAATGATGTGGAGTCAATTTTACTGGTGTAGGCAATTTATCTACTTTAGGCACTATATGTTCATCATGAATTTCTTTTTCAAAAACATCCCAATCCCATGTTTCTATAATGGGATGCAATTGATCCCTCCAGTCACCACTACTCATGGTGATGCTGGATTTTGAACGCATGTGATTAACATCAAAGTTATTAGCAGTAAACGTTTTCACATCATGTTTTTCATTTTTAAATTCTTCTAACTTAGCCTTTTTAGCCTTTCTATCGCGCCTATGTTTTTCTTCTTCTAGTTCTTGGACTTCAGCTAATCGTTCTTTATTTTCAAATATTTTTTTCATTGAAGATAACGCTGCTCTCTTCCTCTTCTTTTTCTTTTCCTCGATTTCCTCAAGCTCCCTCTGCTTCAGCACTTCGGCATTAGGACCTTCTCCTTCAAACATTTCTACATCTTCTGTAAAATCTTTAAAGTCCATTGATACACTGCGGCCCTGTTTCATTCTAATTAACACTGTATCCGAGTCTTTTGCCAACATCACATCTCGCACATCACCATCACGCACAGCTGCTTCCAACTGTGCTGAAAAAACTAAACTGCACCGTCTTTCTTGAACTGTGTACACATAACGTTTTTCTTCTGTCACTTGTTTACTAACAAGCATGTCCATCAAAACCTTCTGAGCGTCTGTCGAACCATCCAAGACTGGGAAAATATATCTGTAGTCGGGTAACATTTCATGTTTTCTGTTCCCGTAGTTAATTTCTGGAGCGTAATGGTGCGGTCCAAGTTCTCCGGATACATTGGTAATTTTACACTTAGTTTTTCCTGAACGAGACGTAAGTAACACTGGAATGTAATGATGCGAAGGCAGGCCGTAAGATTTGCCGGTAATCCTGCAACAGCGCTTGGCGTCCGCCGGCGAGATCGGACACAGGAGCGGGAAATAATTCGGCTTGGGCAGCCCCCTGCTGCGGCCTGTGATTCTGCAGAACGACATATTTGCTTGTTTTGTTATGCCGGCATAATAATATTTGTTTGTAAACTCAAGGAGCACAGTGAGTGTTTGTATGTTCGCGATCGGTTGCGGAGATACGGGCTGGGCACGAGTGGTGCGTGAGCTCACGGGTGCGTGTGCGCTGCGACTGGCGCGCTAGTCCCGAGCGCGCAGTTCGCACCTTCGCGGAGGCAGACGGTGCGCCCACCGTAGCTTGTTCCGGTTACACGTTATTTATAAACAATAAGAAAGATGAATATATTTTCTACGCAAAAAAGATATGACACAGTTTCACGGAGAAAACAACGGAACGACGAATTATAACCCCGAGAAAGTTCACACAACAACGTTTATTTTCGCCTATTCAATATATTATCCTAAAAAATATATCTATATAAGATTTTTATATCAAGTTCTGTTCCATAAGATCGTACAAAGTTAAAGATACTTTCGCTTTTTCAACATTTATCCTAAAATATATATCAAAACAAGATTTTTATATTATATTACAGA
This sequence comes from Leucinodes orbonalis, assembly GCA_019425675.1. NCBI lineage: Eukaryota > Metazoa > Arthropoda > Insecta > Lepidoptera > Crambidae > Leucinodes > Leucinodes orbonalis. The sequence continues at coordinate 58,505 of PQWD01007106.1, forward strand.
AATTAAGATACTAATTACTAATCGAATAATGTATAGGGATGGAGGTCTTGTATGCTGTTGTTACGAGTAATATGTTAATATAATCAAACTTCAAGAGCGGCTTTCCAGGTCGCTTTAAATGCAAGTAGCCCTGTATTTAATTCTAAAAAGACATACTCATAAATACTCATCAAACACACATGCTTAGTTTATATAAAAGTGACATATAGACATGGTTATGATTATTATCGTACCTATTAGTAGGTGTAACTCGTTATTTATTAAAAAATAGTATATTATGTATTTTGCTTCGTTTGCGCCCTAAATGTGACATTTGTAACAGGAATGCATTTATTAAGTATTTTGAACATTACTAAAGCTCTTTTGTTGTCTTACAGAAGATAAAAACATTCATAATCCCAGCACTCGAGAACATTAATATCAGACTACGTTTGAACAAACAAGGGGTTGCTTAATATTAATTCAGAACAACAAAAAAACAATAAAGGGGTATACAAAAATGTTCAATGTCGGCAGCTTACAACAGATTGCAACATCCGTTGATTGACGATCAAATTTAAATTCCCTCATCCCAATGAAGTCGTCACGTTGTCTGTAACAGTTAACCTCGAGCTAGTATCGTATTTTTAAAGTATCGCCGCCGAACCTTGCCTCTATGCAGTCACACGTGAAGGAAAGTTTTATTTTCGTTTGGGCTTTGGGCGGGAAATGGTGCGTTATATCTAATTGTGCATCTGTTTCTATATTTATATTCTTGTGGTGTTTTCCACTGAAGGTAAAACCACGAAAATTTCGTTGCATAGCAAGGTTGCGCCCTCACTCCAAATCGAGTATTTTCGAGCAGTTGTTATTGTTATATTATTCCCTTATATATTTAAAAATGCTTTTCAAGAATTCAATGGCACATTAACGTGACTGTGTTTTTTGCTTCAAGTCTTGATCCCCTTTATGATGTTAAAATTGAGCAGGAGGTATTAGGTGGGATAATTTATTGCAAGTACTATCCATTATAAATGCAAAAAGGCAGAGTCACTGTATAATGCCCATGATTTCAGGTGATTGCTAACCCAAAGGTCGTGCACGTGGTCTATTAAGAGAAGAAAATATTTTGGTGTCTCAGTCCTAAGATGTCAGCTGTACTTCTCCTGCGTTTTATAGGCGCAGGAGGGACGGGTAGTGCCGTTTCACCTTACCGAGTACACCAAGCTTCTTTGAAGCCAATTTAGCTTTACAATCTAAATGACGGCGCAACTGCATGTGACTAGATATGTCAAGTCTAAAGATTAAGATTTTAGCCCTTACGCTTGAACATAAGCAGCTTATGAGAGTGGTTCCAAACTTTGGACCGATGCTTTTATCTTAGTTTTTTATCTTGGTTCCGGGCTGACGAGTAAGATGGTAGACATAATACTCTACTTATTATCTCTACGTCGTTATACAATTCAGACAATACTTATTGGTTAGTGAGAGTGGAGTACAAGATAGTCGGTACGTTTTCGGGATATCCAGGGCAAAACCGGCAAACTACCAGATGGGCTGATAATAAAAAAGATGAAAACTTAAGAGTTATGATTAAAACCATCAACTTAAAACATTTAAAATTCTGGATAATAGAGTGTAACTTAGCGGCTCATTCAAATTCTATTTTCAATATATGTCCCATTGTCTCACTTGCCAGTATGGAAAGTTCAGGTGAAATATGGAATGTCGCGTTTGTGTATTTAACTTGATGATGAGGCTTTTACTGCCTGCCTTCGATTATTCTTTCGGTTCATATTTTTAATAGCATGTAGAATCACAGAGAACAGGAAAATGTACCTATGAACGCATACATTATCTCCACATACGAGTGTACTGTAATTTAATGTAAAAGAAAGAAATTCGTATAACCTTATTGTGAATTGGGTTTATGGTATGTTACGATATATACGTTTGAAGGATTGATTGAAACTTTCTTACAAAGACTGTAGTTTAATAGAACGCTCAAATAAAATAACACGGAATTCCAAAGTTTAACTTCAATAGATTTGGTACAAAGCCTTGATGATTTTACTGAGATGATCGACCTTACAGACGTCAGTGACGTCGCATCGCATCATCAAGATGACTCACCGGGAAGTGACAGAACACTGTAGATAAGGCCACTTGCACAAATGACGTCGAATGACTCGATGACAGGACATTAAGGTTAAACTGTGCTCTATATATCGAAATAGACTTCATATTTTTTATTATTTTTCGGTCTATTTATAAATAGGTAACGCAAACCGCTATAATTTTTTGTACATTATGTTTGTGAGAACAACGCTGGCCGATAATAATTCAATTGACGCTCAATTAATGAAAGATCGGAGCGTCGGTGCGTTAGTGGCTCATTAGTGCGGACTGTTGCCTTACGATCTGGTGGGCGCAGGTACAAATCCGGCCACGTACCAATGACTTTTCGTATTTTAGAAATTATATGTACGTTTATCCGACGTTCTTACGATGAAGGACAACATCGAACTAGGCGTGGACGACTAAAGCCTATACACCCTTTACTGGTAGGCTCGTGCCACTCGGTGGGAGCATTTAATAAGCTGATGATGATCAACACATAACTCTTAGGCTGACTAATTGTAATTACAACTCAGATTTTAACCTAATAATTATTCATTATCACCATCAGCTTATAAGGTCCCTATTGTCACGTTCCACCCCGTAAGGCATAGGAATTCAGGCCACCCTTCATGATCATCGGCTCATTAACGTCTCCGAGGGACACGAGGCGTAAAGGGTGATCAGGCCTTAGTTGCCATCGCTCCTCATATAATTTAAGCCTCATAATACGGCCGGACGACGAAAGAAATGTGAAGCGCTCGTGAGAGTATTGCGGATACACGGGGTTTTATTGGTCTGGGTTTTCTATTATACGTATGTATGTAAATATTAGTGCATAGGTACATAAGTTTGGTTATCTATTGTTTACTTCCCAAACAAGCTCCTTGCTTACATTTGGGCTAGAATGCGTTATGTGTTTGCCTGCAAATAAGTCATTACTATGATGAAGGAAAACATCGTGAGGCAACCTGCGCACGCCTACAAAGAGATTCAAGGGTAGTGCGTGAAGTCGGCTAATCAGCACTGGGTCCGCGTGGACGACACACCAAGTACGGTAGGCTCGTGCCCCTCGATGGGGACGTGTAATGAGCTGAGGATGATGAATTTAACAATAACTATACGTTTGTGTAGTGCGGCTCAGACATTTGTTGCTTGACTTTTCTTCATCATTGTGCATCTTGATAGTTTATTGTCTAAGACATGCACAGCACAAATATTTCTTTTGCACTTCGATCGAACCCGATTACTTCGTTACAGTAGGTAATCGACTTCTCAACCATTACACCAAATCAGCCGTTAAAAAAAAGTAAAATTTAACCAAACTCATGTTTATGAGCGCCAACTTTTAGAACGTTTTAGATTCACAATTCTTTTTTCTAGTACTAAAATTGCGCATTCAAGACCTAGTTCTAGTGTTAGTGTTGGCGGACAACAAGGGTCGCCCACTCGTCTCGAAGACATTACATGAAGATGAAGAGCTTCTATTTTTAGGGTGTTTTGTTAACAGCCCCAGGTGGACGGCAGGTGGGTTCCGTATCTTTTGATAGCGTTTTATTTCAAGTGCATTGTTTGTGGCATTGTTGTTTATGTAAGTACGTCACGAAGCTAAATCGAGATTCACATTTTGTAATTGTGTCTGTCTTTTTGTTGTTTATTGTCTTTCTTTTTTAGAAGTTCAGAAAAGCTCTAATGGATTTTGTCTAGCTATATTTACACAAATGGTTTTCCGACTCGTTCATGTTGATACAACCACAAAACGTTGGTTCGTCAATTGAGTGAGGTGACTCAAGTGCCCGAATCCTTCCCTATATTACGACTGCTATTATTTCTTCTAAGTTCTTCATTCTGTTTTATATTTTACACATTTCCTCTGTTCTTCAATTTGTATAAAAAAATCCAACACAAAAGCAAGTGTCATCTAACGGAAAATTAATATTTACAAGAAAAAATACACAAGGAAATGTTCTTGTAAAATTAAAAGCCAATTTTCCATCGCGCCCCAACAATCGCACGCCAGTCGTTCCGTGAAACTTTTTATGAGATTTCCCGGGGTTCCGCGAAAAATTCGATCATATCATTTCTTGGCTTTGATTCTTGTCTTGGCAATATCGTAACATGCTCGATCTGTTTCGTTTGATTAGTCATAGTGCAATGAGTTCAAATGATAAATATTTAGACATTCACACAGCGTCTTGTACTATGTTGCACAACATTAAAAGACAGCGAGGTAAAAAAAAATAGAGAATCTTGCTATAGGTTTACATTTTGTTTTCATATTTCATCATAGTGTTTCTAAATAATGACGGTTGTTAGGGCAATTTATTAATCAAACAAATATGGTCGCAATTCCGCTAATTTTAAAATACGCTACTAGGATCGTTATTGGGTCTTAATAGTAAAATTTTACACTCAATAGTTATGTTTTATGGTATACAGGCAGTCCTCGTACTTACGGCATGTTAGGTTCTCGAAATACGCGACATAAATCGAAACGACGTAAGTCGAGACATATTTTTTCATATGTTTACATGTAAAACTCAATGGTTAGGATCCATACGGACTTGAAATTTAAAGAAAATACTGCATTTATAACAAAGGATAATACATTGTTATCAAAAGTAAGTTCTTAAAATAATTTATTTTTGGTATATTAATTTTAAAAGGAATTATAAAACTTTAATATGAAATCAAAATATGCAATATATCATCAGGTCATTAAACGTCCCACCGAGGGGCACGAGCCTACCCGTATAGGGTGATTAGGCCTTAGTCGTCCACGCGGGCCCAGTGCGGATTGGACGACTTCACACACAACCTTCGAATCTCTTCGCAGGCGTGCATGAAGGTTTCCTCACGATGTTTTCCTTCACCGTAAGAGCGTCGGATAACGTACTATATTTGAAAATTCGAAAATACATTGGTACGTGTCGGGATTTGAACCTCAGCCCTCCCGGTAGGAAGGCGACAGTCCACACCACTGAGCCACCGATGCTCTAAAATATGCAATGAGGAATAATAAATTAAACTTTTGGTTCAAAAAACTATCAATTCTAGATGGCTTTGCTTCTTTCTTCTCACAAATTTTGTTATTACCGTTAAAACTTATCTCAAAATTAGGATCATTTTCTTCAAAAATTTTCATGGCACGGACATTGACCTTGCGACAACTGAATTCTCCTATGCCGGAAATCGAAACAAATGACGTATGCTTGAGGAATAATATCAAAACATTGTTCGACGTAACTTGAAACGACGTAAATCGAAACGAAGTAAGTCGAGGACTGCCTGTATTTTAATTGGTAACCACCATTAGACAATTATTTTACTATTGAATTACCATTTTGAACCATTACCATTAAAGTTCTACTGGAATACCAAATTTACAGTTGGCTTTTGAAGTGTCAGATTTTGAAGTGTCGGAATGTCAAGTATATTAGTAGAATTGCGGGGCAGCTTGCACCAGTCTTTCATCAACTCATCGCTATAGGGAGATTTAGGTAAGCCAAATGCGCATTCGGAGAAACAACTACCACCCTAAAATAGTATCCGGGACGAACGACTCAAGAAGTCGTCCAAAGCACGGAGGCCCCCCCATTACATTACTACTCGCAATAATGTTTTATCGACCACCCATTTAATAACTGGCCATTGCGATAGTTGCTTTACACTTTGAGAAAGAGGATCCAGACTTGGGACCACTGGATAGTTGGCTGAGGATATTGGGCAAGCCATAGATAATACAGATAAAGCAAGCCTTTAAGGGGTAATGACGGCTTCGGGTTTTTATTCCAACCCCGATACGATTAAATGGCGTACACAAACCCATAGTCCCTTCCTTGCTGTTCCGGACTTGAGACTACATAAAATAGGTAAATCTTTTATAGGAAGATGTATAAAGTTTTTCAATAAGGTACCGCAAAATATTGTAGAGTTGCCCTTTCATATGTTTAAAGTTAGAATCAAACAACACCTTTCTAAAAAAGGGTACTACACTATTGACGAATATTTATGTGATAAAAATCCGTGGTCTTAAACTGCTCAGCTATTTCAGTGTTTATAATATAGTGTTACATTAAGGAATTGTTTTTAAAAAAAGCTACACTGTTGAGTTTTCTTGGGTGCTTCTTTCTCAACAGGCCAAACCACTGAAGCGCTTTTTTTCAAAGCATAAAAACTCATATTTTTAGTTTAGTATTTTAATTGTTTTTTATTATGTTTTTGTATATTTTTTTGACGTTCATAAGTGCTTTTTGTAAGCCTAATTTGAAATTAAAGGTTTTGACTTTGACTTTGACACAAGGCATTGTTTTGGGGCCACTGTTACTAACTGTTGACTTCAGTCACCAGTCGAATCAAGAAAAGTTCGCTTTCAAAGTATAGATATCACACAAAATAAAATGGAAGAGTCTAATGGAATGAATTTTAAAAAGGGCAAAATTAGTGTCTTAAAAGTTATCGGGTCGTCAAGAATTTCTAACTCGACTTATATAAAGCATAATAACCTGAACTTAATCATGTTTTTTCAAATAACTATTGTTAGTCATAAATATTTGAATGTTTAAATTGTCTAATGTATTTACGTACACATGTTCTAACATTTAAGTGTCGCCACCTTTGATTTGAAGACATTGTTAATAGTTGGTTTTAAGCTTCCGGTTAATATTAGCTTTTCGTAGATTAAATGAAATTAATGTATTATATTAAACTGAGTTGTCAAATGGCTTATGCTTGTATTAAAATATTTTGTAACAATTGTATCGAAATGTAAAAGACTCAATATAACATTTATTCAAACGAAAGTGGTGCAGTGGCGCCACCTTTATACATACTTTTGTTGATTATTTAGTAAAGTTATAATGTTGACTTCCGATATAAGAGTATAAATACTGATTGTAAGCATGCAGTTGCTGAATTCTCTTGTAAAGTGTGAAAGAATAAACATCTCTCGTGGAAACTGTTTTACTGGTTTTTATACATACTATCACTATTTATTATGGATTTCATAGGATTATTGTGATTTTCAAATACATTTTATAGGTCATAGAAAAAAATATTAAATACAAACATTTATTGTAAAAAATACATAAGTAATGTAAAATCAGTAGACAAAGCGTCGCGTTTGTCCAACATTGAAAATTGAACGGCGGGAACGTCTTATACATCAATCTGACTATTACAACAGAAACCCAGTTTTTTAGCATTACGAGACAAACTAATTGTGTTCGAGCGCCAAAAACTTTAGTTCAGACAAAACCTATTGATTTTATTTTAAAATACTCATGTCACTTTTAAGAAGTGCTTTTCCTATTAACATTTGGAATGATCCAACGGTGCAATCGATGTTTGTACTCAGAACGCTAACCAGCTACTAAGTCTTTGTAGGCCAAATGTAAAATATAAAAGCTATAAAAGGAAACATAATGAAGATGTCACTCCTAAGTGCACCTTTGTCAGCAGAGACCGTCTTCATTTCCTACAAACAATCTTACATCTATAAGCTTTCCTCTGGAGATATTTTTTTATATTTCAGTTAAACTTTTTATGTTCATAGTTCATATAGTTACAACTATAGTTTTATTCTACCTTGTTTCTTCATCAGCTCATTAAACGTCCTCACCGAGGGACACGAGCCTACCCGTATAGGGTGATTAGGCCTTAGTCGTCCACGCCGGCCCAGTGCGGATTGGACGACTTCACGCACAACCTTTGAATTTCTTCGCAGGCGTGCATGAAGGTTTCCTCACGATGTTTTCCTTCACCGTAAGAGCGTCGGATAACGTACATATATTTTCGAAAATTCGAAAACACATTGGTACGTGGCGGGATTTGAACCTCGGCCCTCCCGGTAGGAAGGCGACAGTCCACACCATTGAGCCACCGACGCTCACCTTGTTTACCATCAGCAAAACATCGTCAAACGCAATACTTATAATGCAAGGTTGTAAAATAATACCGATTTTGAAGAACTATAGTCAAACTTACCATTACCGCTCTTATCTAATACAGACGTCTGCTACTAGTGGAGTGCCTTGGGTCAAGCAACTCTTCAGTTTTATCTAGTGAGACCAAATTAGACTTTCCTAGAAATCGCAGCGTCGCGACCGCAAGTATATTTCCAGTGCTTGTTTTCAAACTTACGATTCGCTTAAATTTATCGCGGCGGGTAGGCGGGCCACTGGAAATTGTGGCTTATCTAAAATAAATAGCAATCTTACTCGTGGTTGAAATAAACCACGAGTTAATAGATGGCGCTCTGTGAATATCAGTGGATATTTATTTATTTATAGTGTCATCTTTATCTGAACATTTAACATATTCCTCAGATGCCATATTGCAGTCGTTACATAATTAGACATCAGAGGGCTTAAGGCTGTTATAAAAATTCTGTCACTAGGGACTGTTTGACCATATCTACTGAATACTTGTGAACTTGATATCCATGCCTTATGTTTGCAACAACGCAGACAACTGATGTCCAATCAGTTACCTATTGTTTTGAAATAGACCACTCAGCGTATGTAGCCACTCACCATAGGAAAGGCAGGTGGTACTGTCTACTCTTTTGATAACTGATATAAAAAGATCAAGCTTTATCCTCCTAAAAGAAGCCCAATCGCTCCGTCAGACTTGGAATGGTATTGTTTTGTTTGGAAGCGAACAAACGCCTTGGAGGATGGAAAGTAACGACGTAAGGACATATGTTTATCACACTTCGCAAAGTCTCTTTGTTGCCTCCGATGTATTGGAGAGTTTGTACAGTTGTTTTGTTTCAGGATTTTTTTTAACACCTATTAATGTCACTGCTTTATTGTACTTTGCTTCATAATGTTAGAATGTTAATTACCAGGCGTTGAATGACTCCAGTACAGGAAAATCATGCTTTATGTATTGTGTTGATATATAAATGTACGCGTATCATGTCTTTCATAGAATTATTTAGTGTTGGTCGACTATTCTAGGCGTTTTATGGGGGAGATAATGTCTACACACACATACACTGCGATAGGTTGAAGAGATAGAGAGAACTAGAAGCGACTTATGGGACCACAAGAAAGAGCATTTTTTTCTTTCTTTCTTTAAAACACTCGTGTTTCACAGGACGATATCTAGCAGTGCTAGGTATCGTTCCGAGGTTACCACCTGGTAAAATATGTCACCACCACCTCGACCGCAACAGATGCCTTTTCACATAGCGGTTATAATAAGTCATCACGCTCTTTCGATTTGTTTCGGCCTTAAAAGTTTAATAAGTATGTTATAAATCTTTTTTGTTCCCAAATGCTACCACCTGTTTAAGGGTGACTTCAACATTATTATGTTTTAATAAGCTAATTAACTTCTTTAAACAAACTTTGTTACACTCTTAAAGTTGTAATACGTAACAACTATTTACACTAAATATAATAACGAAATAACAAACATACAACGATCTATAAGTGGTATACAAAAATAAGCTATCTAATAATACACCTCGATCAAGTCGCTATGCCGGTAATATCAGATAGATTTAAAAATATATTTAATTTCGCTCCGTGCGCGGGAGACTTATCCCTGGTGTCAAAACAAATCCTACTAATCTGGACACATTTAGTGAGTCTATTACCCTAGATTCGTTTATATACCGACTAGTCATTTGTATTACATTCAAAAGATGTAGGAACACAATTCGAAATTAAGTAGAAGTCACACTTTTCGTAGAAAGGCGATTTTGATTTTGTAAATTACTAATCTCTGATCGTTATATCTGACGCAGAATAGGGAAGGGGATATCCAGCAGAGGACTGCGAAAAGTTGAAGAGAGAGTTAGATAAATGTTTGCTCATTGCTAGCAGTGTCAAAGCTATGAGGCTGTATTAATTTAAACATAATGCATGGCATTGACAAAGATTAACTGCTGCAGCTCCGTTTAAGAAAAAATATCTCTCTAAACCAATTCATGGTAGATTTAACTTTTTGAAATGGTAGGAGTAGGTACTCCTACTATAGTCTATTATAGTCTACTAATGTACATAGGTATACGCTTTTTTAAAATATAGATATATATTGTAAAAAAGCGTACACCTATATATATGTATTAATGAATATTTTCGAAGATATCACAGATTGAAAAATTGCGGGTGGCGGGAGCCTGCTCATCAAGATTGCACCCGTGCGAAGCCGGGGCCGGTTGCTAATAAGCTATAATTAAAGACATAATTAGCACATAATGTATCACATTAATTCCGTAACAAAGCCATCTCCGACGGAGACCTTGCGCCGTGTATTCAACCGGCCATCATACGTTACCCCGTCGCGCACTTCACAAGAGACATGATAAAATATGACTGCAGTAAACACATTTCCCCGTATAAATTATCGCGGCGTTTCGTTCGACGCGTATTTGGGTGCAGTCCAAAATAGCGTGTTGGCGGTAAATTGCGACGACTCTCGGTGCATCTCGCCGACGTACAAGGAAGCGGTCGACGGGACAGATTGTTGCAAATGGCGCGGTCATTTGTGGCGAATAATTACCGTCATTTGTCTTGGTTCTCCGACGAGTGTTACCGAAGTTTACGTACGAGTAGTTACTAATGGGTTTGGCACTGGTAATGACTGATATAACTTGACGACCCATTTGGTGTTGCGGTTGAGAGGTCGGCCGCAACACCGAGGGTTCCGGGTTCGATTCCCGGGCAGTACAAACATTTGTGTGCATGAACATGTCTGTTTGTAATGGTCTGGGTGTTTTCTATGTATAATATGTATGTATTTACAAAAAAAAATGTATATATGTATGTTTATCCGTTGTTTAGTACCCATAATACAGGCTTAACGCTTAACTTGGGCTAGATGGCGCTGTGTGAATGTTAGTGGATATTTATTATTATTATTATTATTATAAGGGAAATATTTTTTAAAAAAGAGCACAACAGTAGGTTTGTAAACCAGAGGACAGCACAATTGTATTACGGGACTTTAGTACAACAATTGCTCAGCACAATCCGGTATTGGACATACTTTTTTATGAAATGTCAAAAACAGAACTTTTCCATATATTTTCTATGAGATATAGATATAATTATATCTGGTGTCATTTCTCACATTCATTAATTGACCATATATTTATTGGTTTTAGTTTAAAAATTATCGATTTCAGTGTATTTAAAAATAAAATACTGCAAATAAACAAAAGTGATCAATGAAACGAAATATAAAATAAGGTGCGCATTTATAAAAAAAAGGATTTTATTGCCTTTGACTACAGGATCCTAAATGTAAGGCAAGAAATTGCAACGAGTCTTGGTGCATCTCATCAACGCATAAGGAAGCATTCAAATTCAAATGGCGCGGTCATATGCGTCCAAATATTACAAGTCTTAGTTTGCTGACGATCGGATTCGACTCGGATTACATCAAACTTCGGTAACGCAGTTTCATGTAATTACAAACGGGTTTGTCATTATTTAATGACATAAGTATTTGGTAATGACTGATTTCACGTATGTGAGCAAAAAAACTACGAGTACATCAGGGGACAGTTCATATGCAGCACCGGACTGCCTCTATTACGACACTTAGCGCAATTAACGAATATTTGATTTCGACGTAGGTGTCTATGGATTGAATTTTTTTAATGGAAATTGAAATTACCATAGATTATGACGACTCTATTAAAACCGCTTTTATAAGTTCAATAATAAAGGATGGTTATAACGATAGTTTGGGCTACGGAGAAATAATACATTTATATTGCTTTTTGAATAGCGTTTCTCATTTCTCGACCTTTTTTATTTCTCGGAGCACGAGAATTCTCGACCACTATTTCCCGGGAATTCTCGGGTTGTCGAGAAATATTGAAAAGCTCAAAACATATTTGATTTAACAATAAAACTATACTTTTTATGCAATATTCAACATTTATCAATGACCAACGTTTATTTTTAGTTTCATGTGAGTTTAATTTAACTATAGAAAACTTTAATTAAGCGAAAAAACTCTAGCGAGATCTTCTTATCATTATTTCTAGTTTCTACAAACAAATATACTAAATAGTCTTTTTCTTTGAAAAAAAAACAAATAAAATATCTTCTAAAAACAATGTCATCATGTCACCACAATGAAACTTAGTACCTTACATACTAAATAATTTATTTTAGTCTCAGTCTGTACTACAAACTTTTCAATTACGTAGCATAAAACGACAGTTTAATTCCTTATAAAAAATAACAATCAGACTAGCTTAATAATTACGAGTAACAGTAAGGTACATGTTCCTTAGTTTAGTCTTTGTATCAACTTTTCAATATTTGTTATAAGTAAATGGAGTCTTTTCTTTACGTAAGTAAACATAAAATCTAATAAATCATTAAAAATCTTAAGACCAATTACAATCACAATTTAAAGCGGAAACTGCTTCAAAAGCTAACCCACGATGTCACGTTATCATTAAGAAAATAAGCCTTTAAAAATACAAGGGCATTTATAGCATCATCTGACAATCGGTTTCGTATTTTTGTCACAAAGTTTCCAGACAAGGAGAAAACACGTTCGTTTTCTATTATGTACTCTAGTATAACGTATTAGAAACGTTTTTCAGAAACGTAATTAGCTGGGTCTTCCTGAGAGGAACTCAAATCTTAATAATTACAACGACCGTGTGAAATATCAAATTTCGGTGCCCTCCTCTAATAGGACAAATTATTTCATTTAATTTCGCACGACGCGTGGCAGAGCCGCAACGAGAACGCAAGCGCGTTATCAAGTTTTTAATTTTTTGACTGAATTTCTCGATTTCTCGACCACTTTTTTCTCGTCTCGAGTAAGGCAAAATTTCCCGGGAATTCTCGGTTCTCGAAGAGAAACCCTATTTTTGAACCTTGATGGTCAAAGTTAAGTGCTTCCATAAATAATATGTTTATTGTTTTTTCGTAACTCTTCAAGCGACTAATGAACAAACCAATTGTTATTAAAGTTCAATTAAAATGGCACACCCTCTAAGGAACTTTTATAAGCACTTCTTTGACAAAGATATCTCGTACATATTGCAGCCCTGCCGCGGTGCATTTCAAGGCAAACATATCAAAAACAAATAAGACGAGCGGAACTGGAGCAGCCCAATTAGTTTATGGATTTATATTGCCCAGAAAACTCTCTGGGTCATTTAAAAATATATCTTATTTATCTTCATGTGTCCACTTAAGTGATTTAGGATGATTCCTTTCAAATAAGATTACAACTTACGTTTTAACACTAATTGTCTGATTTAAGATTATTTACTTTCCATTTTCATACTTTTCAAATGTTTACTCATTAATGTTTTTATGCAAGTTCAAATACTACAGCGTTATGTTCATAAAAAATCTTTTTTATTTGGGATAAATTTTCCCCAGAGTGTCTTTGACTACGTACGAGTAAGTTATATTTTCAAATAGGTATCTTATGCTCAAGTGAGTTCTTATTTTAATCTTTTATATACTACCCCCTCGGCTTTCATGTTAAAATTTTACTGTAACTATTAATTGACCATTGTTCCTTTGAACAGCTCAATTTTATTTATAATATCTCATAAATCAGCTTTCTGCAGTCGTTAATTATATTACAAATCCTCAGTCCAGTGGGCAAGGTTAACCTGTGTTGTAATGTCAGCTGTCACTGGTTCGTAGTTTCGTTATACGATAAAATTATCTGGGGGCACGGCAGTGCCCCCGCCACGATGAGCCAAGCGAAGCACAAGAACACTACCTGTCTTTCTTGAGTGTTTCCTCGTTTTTTTGCAATCCCATAAAGTTAGTTTCTGACTTAAGAAAAAAAGAAACCCTAAAAGTCTACCCAGCAACTTCAAAATGAAATCCTACCAAAAACATTTATGTAAATGTTGCTAAGACGACACATAAGGATAGAAGAAACTAAATATTCACATCACCTCCACGACGGTACTGAAACGGTGAAGCTGTTCGTATTAAATGATATGTAGAATTTCTTGAAATAAGGATCGGTAGATTCAGAAGCTTGGCTCTACATAAGAGATGGCGGTGACCCCCCAGGAAAAGTTCCTGACACCATCCCAGAATTATTTGTTCGGTACCCTGAATTTGTTATTTTGAAGACCAGTTTTCCGGCTTTTTCTTCAACTGTTTCAGTCCAAAATGTGACGTCAGCACGGCGCCAGCGCCCGCGCAGATCAAACCTCAAGGCAAAACGTTGCAAAACTGGACAGTTTTCAATTATACACGCTTAAACTTGCCAGTTTTTCTAGGTTTTCTAATTATTGTTTAACAAAAATAGATTGCACGTCTGAAGTTAAGCTGGGGCATAGATAAAAATGACGAAATTATCTACCGTTTGTGTAAAAACTAAAAATCGCATATTGGCACGGCTGATGCGATGCACACACTCGTGCAACACCCCGCAAGTTGCGAGCAAGTTTACGTGACGTAACCGTATTTTAGGCGGTATTATTAGTTAACTAGTTCAGGGACGGCGGTTCAAGCGGCGTCCAAATGTAAGAATACGTGTTTTCTCGGAAAACCGACTGCTGGACACTATTATTGTTTTTCTAGATTTTGTTGACAAACGACGGGCTCGACGAGAGCTCACCAGCTTTTGTTTTGACTTTTTCGAGTTCGGGGGAGGAAAAGTCGTGATTTTCTATTCTATTGATTCTTAAGATGCAAAAATGCTCCAAAGACTCTCAATATGAAGACTACACGAATATGGAGTTACTACATGAACGGTTACGGATTCTATACAGTAGGTACAAAAATCCTTATGCACAAGTTCATGATAATGTCTGTATTAGTCTAGAAAATGTAGTTGCTTAATATTATTTTATAAATAAATTATAAATATCCACTGACCACAGATTTCCCAATACAGGAGATGGGGCAAGCCGCGTTTAAAGTGCGACAAATGTAAGCTCAACGAGCATACACTGGCTGCAGTTTACGCTCTGTTAGACGAGTCAAGACGCACGATTATTAGAAGAAATTACCAGTTTTTCCAAAATGCCATCCTGTGCAATTGTAACATGCCATCATCGCAATGAATCAGTAAATTTACCAAGAAATATAATAACTTTTCACAGGTAAAAAACCGAAAAGAAATTGCGACACTGGGACTGCCTCTAAACTTGGCGGCTTGTCCAGTCTAATTGTATATTCGGATGTCTGTGCCACTGACATTCACAAAGCGCCATTTAGATGTTTGAGGTTAGCCTCAAACTAAGCATTTGGCCTGTAAAATTGGTATTAAACAATTAATATACAGTCATACTTATACACTTTTTATTTTGTAAATACATATTGTTTTTACCCATAGAAAACACTCACACTAATACAAACAGGCATGTTCATGCACACAAATGTTTGTAATGCCCGGGGATTGAACCCAGAAACCTTGGAGTAATACCTGACGACTACATTACACCACATTGGTCGCAAGTATTTTTTAAAACCAGCTTTAAACAGTACCTTAATTTTACACAAAGGAAAACGTAGGAATTGACATTTTAATGTTCTTTAAAAATTTTCATATATTATATTGATTGTTGTTTGATTTTTTTTATGTCACTTCTACTTTCTAAATAAAAATTGTTACACTGTACGTCTGCCTAATTTTATTATTTAATATTTATTTATTCGATATAATATCGTGAACGGTACCTTGTTACCATTATATGTAATTTCGGTGCTAATGCAACAACAATGACTAATTGGCTGACTTACTAGCCAGCAATCGTCGCACCAAAATCACAAACGGAAAAGTACTAAACAAAATATTTACATAGCAGTTTGTTTTAGAAAACTAAGGCAAACAACAATAAATACATTTCCCGTTAACGAACGCTGTTATCTGTAACTTGCATTCGGTAAACAATTCCACGCAGTGGCGTGCATAGAGATTATGAGTAGGTATGCAAAATGACATAGCCCACAGGATAAGCAAGTTGAAGTGGCAGTGGGCAGGGCACATAGTGCGTAGAACCGATGGCCGATGGGGCGGAAAGGTTCTCGAGTGGCGTCCGCGTAACGGAAAACGAAGCGTAGGCCGACCCCCAACCAGATGGTCTGATGATCTGGTTAAGGTGGCAGGTAGCAGATGGATGTCAACTGCAAGGGATCGGTCCGCGTGGAAATCATTAGGGGAGGCCTTCGTTCAGCAGTGGACTTTCTAGGTTGCAATGATGATGATGATGCAAAATGAGTGGCACTAATCGCAAAAACAATAAGTAATTTATACTTTTGTCAAATTGGGTACTGTTGATGGCAGTAGGTCGCCTATGGTTTCAAATCTGTAGGAGAAAGTAGGCAAATAAGTGGGAATAATTTGATATGTCGGCGATTTTCCGGGTTGTCTGGACGCACAGGGTATGCACTGCTTACGTATTGATTATTTTGTCGACTCATTTGGTGTTGCAGTTGAGACATCGACTGCAACACCTAGAGTTCCGGGTTCGATCCCCGGGCAGTACAAATGTTTGTGTGCATGAACATGTCTGTTTGTAATGATCTGGGTGTTTTCTATGTATAATATGTATGTATTTACAAAAACAAAATTATATTAGTACATAATCCGTTGTTAAGTACGCATAATACAGGCTTCAGGCTTAGCTTAACTAGGGGCTAGATGGCGCTGTGTGAATGTCAGTATTTGCATATATGGAGTGCACGCCACTGATCCCACGCCACATGTAGTATGTGCCCCGGATTCTTTCAATTAAGGTTGAGCGCAACCTTTTTGGACCTGCTGCATGTCGACACTGCATCTGGACTGCGTTTGCTGTATTCACACTTGCGCAATACAGTACGCAATATTTTTAAACATCGCATGTCTTAAGAGTGAAGTTTCGTAAATATTTTCGCGATTTATCTCGGTTACATTATGCTGTACTTGTAGGGTTGTGACAAAAAATTAATATATAATGCTAAAAATAAAATTATATTATATTGAAGCTATAACAAAGCGACAATACAGGGTGAATTTCGAATTCGACCTATTATTATACTCATATTATGGAATATTTTATGGGAACCTAACACCAATATAGATTTATCATAAAACTTTACAAAATTTATAATAAAAATAAATTATGTTTGTAATGGTCTGGGTGGTTTATATAAAATATGTATGTATTCACAAAAAAATATATATAAGTAAGTAAAGCGTCGGTGGCTCAATGGTGTGGAATGGGCTAAGGTTCAAATACCACCAACGTACCAATGTGTTTTTGAATTTTCAAAATTATATGTACGTTATCCGACGCTCTTACGATGAAGGAAAACATCGTGAGGAAACCTCCATGCACGCCTGCGAAGAGATTTGTTACAAAGGTTGTGTGTGAAGTCGTCCAATCCGCACTGGGCCCGCATGGCCAACTAAGGCCTAATCACCCTATACGGGTAGGCTCGTGTCCCTCGGTGAGGACATTTATAATGTATATAAGTAGTAGTAATTTATTTATTTATATTAAAAGGTACACCAACAGTATAAATACACAACATTGGACAACATTTAGTTAAAGGTTAAGGTCTGGTACATATACCCTTTATAGGCGTACACAACGTTGATAAACATTAGAATAACAACACATGAGATAAAAAAACTAAAAATGAAAATAACAATACTAATCAGAAACACTAACAATACTGGGATCACTTACCAACCTCGAGCAAGGCATTTAGTAATTTACTCGAGGGTGACAGAATGGTCCATATAACTAATGATGATGTATATAAGTATTTTTTCAGTTGTTTAGTACCCTTACTAAGAGCTCTACGCCGAATATGGAGCTATATGGCGTTGTCGGAATATCAGTGGATATTAATTTATTACTCGGGTCGAACCCGCCCATTCGCGTCGAAGCATGACTATTCGAATATTTGAATATTAAAAACTACGCGGCTACTACTGCGAGTCATATTTCCGCCCAACTTCTATGATACTTGCTCCTAAATGAAACCTCCATTAACTTTTCAATAGCATACATTAGTATTGCTAAGGTACGCTGTGAGTGTGAGCCTTTTATAACGCATGCTTGTAAACACAATACCCACAAGCCATATTCAGTCACTATTTAATTGTTATTATGTATTACAAACAGATACTCCAACTTCATTTATATGTATAGCTTTTGAGACTCCTCTGGTGATAGAGGCTGGAAGTATACGTTCATGTTACTGCAGCGGGAGTATAATCCGAATCGAACCCGCTAATTGCGTCTCCGTCCGTCAAACCGCGAGCAGAAATAGACACTCACGCCACTGCCTAACTGCCATTCAGCTTAACGCTCTACCCGGGGGAGAAATATACTATTTAAAGATTAAACCGAGTTTTTGAAAAAGCTGATGAAACTTTCATGTACCACATTTATTGCAAATAAATTATTCTTATTCTTATTCATGGACACTTTCGCTTATGCGAGTAAATTTTACACTTCAATATATAATTTATAATTTTCATGAGTTGACAAGTATTTATTCAATTGCCTGCTTTTATTTATTTCAAATATCTTACGCTTTAAATTACAATAGGCGAGTCAAATTTGACACCCAGGGGTTAAATTCATCGTAAGGACATTTATCGTAACATTGAGTTTTAATTAATTTTGCTCATGTTATTTATAATTGTCATAATAAACTTTACAAAATTTCAGAAATTTTAAGTACATAATTACATAGTATTTTGTAAAGTCTACTTTTTTAAGTTCCAAAGTAGCTAGGTAGGTACTACTGCCGTGTATGAAATTATTTTATTCTGGTTGCATACGATATTAAACTTTCACTGTAGGTAATTACTTACTGACCTGGAACACTAAAGGAATGATTCTAATGAAATAAATATAATTAAAAACAGCTAGAGCCATGTTTTATCCAAAGAGATGCATTGCCACCCATTGACAATCCATTTGGTGTAATGGTTGAGATTTCGGCTCTTACACCAAGGGCTTCGGGTTCGATCCCCGGGCAGTACAAACATTTGTGTGCATGAACATGTCTGTTTGTATTGGTCTGGGTGGTTTATGTTTAATATGTATGTATTCACAAAAAAAATGTTTATAAGTATGTTTAACTGTTGTTCAACACCCATAGTGCCCATAGCCACGGGGTTAATGCTGCATGCATCCTATACTACGTCTGCCACGATGTAGGCATCACTTCAGAACTCGTATGCTCAAACGAGCATTGGTTCTGCGACATACGTGACCAGCCTTAGCAGTCGACCAGTTGCAGAGCTACTTAAAGAAACTTAAAGCTAACTATAGCGAAAAGAATCACCTAGCGCCATCTCTTAATTTTTTCCGCAACTTTAAGAAACTTTTGGGTTCGCATCTGAATTCAGTGCAAGCGCGCTTTACCCGGAGTTTCTGTTTCACAAAGATGCCGATAGATGACGCTGTATACGCATTAAAAAGATAGAGTATAAATAATAGAATGTAGGTACTAATAATAGCAGCAATTTGTTTGTACGCGGCAGCTGAAAATTATTTTTACAAGAGTGTTAGGCATTAAACACGGGACACGTGTAGACAGCTTTTGTTTATCAGTAGGAAATTGGACATGACAGAATATTGGTATCACCGTTAATTCAATTACTCTGACAATACACTTTTTACTTTTATTAAAAGCAATTAGTATTAGATATAGATAGGTACTCATGCGATTTTTTCGATGGTTACAGTCCTGTAAGGTACAAATGTACCGATTCTTAGTAAATACGTAGGTACTTTGGCACGTTTTGCATTACTTCACGGTCTACTTAATATTAATCATGGATAAACTGTCACTACGCCAGATATAACCCATACCTATATTATTTCCTACATTTAGATATCAACACAACCTAATGGGTTATTTCTCACACTTACTGAGAATATGTAAACGTATTGCATAGTACCTTCACATAATACATACTATTTTACGATTAAGTATTTTATAGACACTACACCAAAATTGAGGAGATAGAGAAAATGTAGATAGCTTTGATTTCATCATCATCAATGTTCGTTCTTATTTTGTTAGTTTAGGTACTTAACTTATCAGTAAAAACTTTTTGTAATAAACATAAAGCTCAAGAATAACTCTCTTCTATTCCTAATCTGTCGGCTATAGTGTTAAGACTTATCGCTTATTATAAATGAAGTGCTACAGACAAGATGGGTAGACATATTACATTGATAGACTCATTACTATAAAACAAGTCTTGTATGAGTCCAACTTTTACCTCACCATGATAGTGCGGTACATGCCATTTTATGTCTACCAAAATACGGAGTGGATGTTTATGTGAAGCTTTGCATCGTTTTTAAGGTATAAAGCTAAAAGCTTTATCACACAATAAAATCATGCATCGTTATTGTATGAAAACCTGACTTTAAAAAAGGTTGAGAACTTTGTAGTATACCTATAATCATCATCAGCTCATTAAACGTCCCACCGAGGGGCACGAGCCTACCCGTGTAGGGTGATTAGGCCTTAGTCGTCCACGCGGGCCCAGTGCGGATTGGACGACTTCACGCACAACCTTTGAAATTATTAGCAACAAAGTTTAAATACAGTCCGGCAGTACCGCACATCTTAAACGAGCGAGGTTGAATCATAAAAAAATATAAATAATAAGAATAACTGACGATTTAAAATTATCTAGCTGTATTTATTTTTATAAAGATATTTTGAGTTCAAAACTGCAAGTAAAAGCTAGTAAGAAATTTAAAAAAATATACGTGGTATTGGAAGCTGTAATACAACAGCTAATGTAGCCACAACAAAAGGATTTACAATAAACAACGTGCAATAATGACCTAGAGTTATAAAACTCAACCGTCAAAATCGTTGTTCAGTTTTACGATGCCCCAACTCGTTTAACATTATTTATAACATTGCTTGAATGAAAATGAGAAGATACAAAACTGATATATCTTTCAATAATCTGTTTTCAATTCTTTAAGTAAAAGGAATTGTACAGCTAAATACAAATAATGTATTTAAATTTTAAATAAATAAAGCATATAATAATCTATAAATAATATTATAATAATAAAAAAATTAGCTTTGGAAAAATTGGTCGGATGATATGTTTATAAAATTTATGAAAAAAAAAAAACTTTGATACACAAATGTTTGCTCGGGTTCAAACGAAAAAGTAAATGTATAAGCAAAATGATAATTTCCAATTGCATTATCTAATGGGCGATCATTATTAAAGCCGTTTATTTCTGTACTCTGTACCTACTAGAATCAATCCTAAGGCTTCAATTTTAAAGAAAGAATACAATAAAGTCATAAGACTTACAGTATAACACTGTTCAAAGCATAAACGATGGTATAAGTATGTAAACATTAAATATTTCCATCCTCACACTGATACCGATATAGTTGGCTACTTCCCGCGCTAGATTTATGGATTGGCCATGACAAACTGCAGCCAGTTGGCGTTTACCAAAGAGTTATGGGCTGACAACTGCGGAGATGGCCAACACTGGACTTTTAAACAGACTATATATTAGCTATTAGCCTTTTTTATGTTACCAAGTAAACAAACGGCTTTGATGGAGACCACCAACTGATGGACAGTTATTATTATCCATCAACACCACATTGCGCCCGACACCCTAAACAACAGATGTTAAGTCTATTATACCCGGTAATTTCAGCTATAATGCCCTCACCCCGAAACACTGAAGTGCAAAACACTTCTATTTTCGACTACGGTGGTACCTAGACGACTCAGTACCGAGTCTACCAACAAGTAGTGTTCTTATAGGAATACCAATAGTTCAAAATCTACATACATACGCTTGAAAAACATAATCCTCCATCGGCAGTTGAGTAATAAATAGTACCAAATCTTGTCACAATCTTACCTCCATATTCTGCAGTATTGTGAGCGCTCGAGCGCGCGTCTCCGATGGCGAGCGGCGCGCCCGCACCAACGCCGCGACCACCGACCGCGACAACCACTGCCCGAACTCTGCGCACACACACACTCACTTATTGCACTCTGCCGGGATCATGACAAATGCACCGGATGGGAGAACTTGACACAACTGCAGATACTTGATTGGCAACGAATTGGAAAGGAAAATGCAGGGAAACTGACAGGGGTATTGCACTTATTGCACTCTGCTAAGATCGCGACAACTGCGCCGGACGGGAGAACTTGACACAAGTGCAGAAAATTGATTGGGAACCAAATAGAAAGGATAATGCAGGGAATTTGATAACGGAAATGCACTTATTGCACTCTGCTAAGATAGAGATAACTGCACCGGATGGGAAAACTGGACATAAGTACAGAAACTTGATTAGGGGCGATTTTCACGGAAAATGCAGGGAATTTGACAGGAGTAATGGACTGATTACACTCTGCCAAGATCGAGGCAACTGCACCGGAAAGCGTAGAAACTTGACCGGGGAAATGGAATACACAACCAAGGGAATTGGAGACTTCACGGGAGTGAGGTATGAAAAGAAACTAAACTTATGAGTCAATTGATGGCATGCAAATGGTCTTTAAATTCCACCCGAGAAAAGTGTGTGAAAATCTGTTAATCTATATCACGATTTTCTTAGCTTCAGCGAGAGTAAAAAGAATAAGTCTGAACTGAATCATGTAGCATTTAAGTAGCTTTGTCAACTTCAGCGGGATCGCGGGGTAGCCTATGTAACTTTACCGTGTCCAGGCTTGACCCAACACGGGCACGCAAATATACTTCAAATATCTACCAGAGAAATCTGACTAGATATTCAGCCAAATGACACGGGCACTGTACGAAGCCGTTTTCATTGTTTTAATTTCAATATCTAAAGCCAATACTAATAAAATTTAACAACATGGAGATCAGATAAGATCTTTTAAGTAAACAAAGGTCATATTCGACATTCGCCGACATAACCCAGCTGCAAATCCTTCAAAAGGGTAAACAGATTATTGATATAACTATCATGTTCATTAAAAACAGAATATGCAATAATATTTGTCACAAGAATTGTTTACCCGAGTGATGATAGATATGTGCGTATCATCAAGCTCTTTAAAATAAAGAAACAAGTTCCAAAGATTTAAGGGGATATTTTTGGCACGATCATTAAATTAACGGTCTTGACATTATGCATTTTCATGAGACAAATATAGGCCAAGATCATTACCACAGGTAAAAAACAAAGATATGTACATATAATGTACGTAAAAAGTTAATTATATTAGAAACTACGTCTACACGTTGTTCTGTTAGATTTTAATTTAGCAAATGTTATTGAAATAAATGTTAAATTTGATCAATTATTTTCAAATCAAGATAATCAAATAGATCGAAGAGAAGGCTGAAATTAAAAAAGAAGGAATAATAAGATCTGAATCACGCAAATCTCAGAAAAGAACTTATTAAAAAGGCCGACTTCTAAATCAAGGCTGACTTATAAAAAATTACCTTGTTATTAAACAATATTATGCGTAATAAGGATTAATCAAAGGCAACACTACAAAAAATAACTCAGAGGATGAGTGCAAGACAGAGGCACGTGCAAAGTATATCTTGTAAGTTTCATAGTGTATTATTTGAAATATCTACTGATTAGTGTCATTTGTACGTCCCAACGTCAATTGAAGTGCATAAGGATTGTGTGAAAAAGAAGTGTGGAGGACTAACGGTCTGCGTCGTGTTATTGGCTAAGAAACATCAGATATATAATTAATATTAACATTCTAAAGAAATAAATAATATAAGCCATCGATACAAAAGGGATTATAATAAATAAATGATAATAATGACCCTTGATTTTGACACAGTACCAGATAATAAATAATTTCATCAAAAGCTCTTAGGCCCGAAAAATTTACGAAGAACCGAACATTCAAAGTAATGCCCCTTTTAAAGATAATAATTAGTCACTGCGCCTTATGACTTGATAGCTAAGTAATTTAACATAAAAAGCCATGCAATATCTTGAATAATCATCAAGACAATACTAATCGCGTCGTAGAACTCGTTCCAAATAATGCGTAGTGTGAACTGACCTATCGCCTCCTTACTCATGATGTCAGTTGTGTCGTGTTCCATGTCCATTTCGTATGTATTTATATCACTGTTCTTGTCAATATGAATGCAATCCGATTTGTTATGGTCGTGTGAACTCACAGCACTTTCGTTATCACCAACACTTGTTCGTTATAATTTTTCGTTCGATTGTTTCACATAAATTTTCCTAAAACATATAATTTTCTCCAAAACGCCTAAAATTGTCGTCGTCTTTGGTATTCAGAAAAAAATCTATAGTTGTCCTAGAAGTATTAAATTAGACAAATGGTAGCTAATAAATAAAAGTTTTTGCTATGGTAGTGTGTGTGTTTTGTTTGTTTGCTGCTGCAAAGCAACTTATAAGTGACTAACTCTACATAGCCAACTTTCTTACATAGAATAAAACCCACTGTCAATAACAATAGCTGTTGGGTAGAGAATCCAACCGCTTTTCGATCCCATAAACTAAAAAAGATAAGACTTATATCAATGTTGAAATCCGGTACGTTAAATACTTAAATCAGGACCTTGTTCGTCTACGAGTAGAAAACAAAATCAGAAATTATCAAAAACGATTAACACCGCAACATTGTAGCTTTCGCCAGAAATATTAAAAATTGTTGGGTAAAAAGCCGTGCAGTTTTGGCAAGTGTGAACATAAATACACCTGCACTACTATCTACAATAATGCGAGTAAGAACGATTCGTATAGCACGGCCCGTTGCATTGGCGGGAATGTGTGGCGCAAGAGTGGCTGTCAACGCCGTGCCAGCGGACCATGCCAAATAGCTTACAACTTGCATACGAGTTATGGATAAATATCCGACGTGGACAATGTGTGCACTGACTCAACACATACTATATTTGGCTGAACTGAGAATAGACATCTTACTCATTATTTGGTGTCCATTCAAGCCCTTTTTATTCTATGCCCTTTAAGCTCTAGGTCTTACTTGTAATTGGTTTTGTTTGCTTGATACAAACCTTGGAAATCATGTTTATATGTTTAGCCTTTTTACTGTAGTTTTGTAATCGAGGTGGCCTGGTGACCCGTAATACAGGTCCTAGAACCTATGCGGGCACCAGTCTTTCATGAATGACTAAAGAAACCTAGCAGAATTTTTATTTTTATTCGATTTGTATATTTGTATTATGTCATTTGTGGTGAGAAATATTATTAATTAATGTTTTTTATTATTTATTCAGAACACATTTAGACACCAAAACTTATTATAAGATGCCTATTTATTCTATTTCCGCTTGCATCATCATTCTGCAGGACACAAACACAATTTGCTTGCAGAAGTTGCAGAATGAATCCAAACATTACTTTTTTTTTCTTTTTTTATTTGGGATAACAAACAGCTCACAATGAATCCTTAAAACTAATATTACATACATTTGTGTTTATTGTGATGCCCACACCGTTATCCTCAGATTATTAAAAAGTGGTACTCAATTCATTGTTATCGATGGGTTCACTGTTGCCCCACCCTGAGCCCAAGACTGGCTACGCTCATGACCATAAGCAAAACATAGACAATTCACAATGCCTTGTCATAATTAATCTTATTACATACAAATTTATTTACCAGACAAAAAACTATACGTATAACTCCATATCAAATTCTAGAATTTTTTAACCGATCCCAACCTAATATAAAACTACGATGCCAATTATTTATAAGTACATACAAAACCCTCTATGAATACAAAGCCCAAGTTTGCAGTGAATTTAAAAAGAAATGTTACCTAAACATAAGTGTCAAGACAAAGTTTACTCGCATTCAAATACGTACAGGAAATTTCATCTAAACTCTCATTATACATCGAAATTCTTATGTGACACTGTCTGTACTCAAAGTGTTAGACTGTGCTATAAATAATAAATACTGTGCTATAAATATTAAGAGCGTCGGTGGCTCAGTGGTGTGGACTGTCGCCTTCCTACCGGGTGGGCTGAAGTTCAAATCCCGACACGTACCAATGTATTTTCGAATTTTCGGAAATTATGTACGTTATCCGACGCTCTTACGTGAAGGTAAAACATCGTGAGAAACCTTCATGCACGCCTGTGAAGAGATGCGAAGGTTGTGTGTGAAGTCGTCCAATCCGCACTGGGCCCGCGTGGACGACTAAGGCCTGTACACCCTATACGGGTAGGCCCGTGCCCCTCGGTGGGGACGTTTAATGAGCTGATGATGATGAAATAATAAATAAATGAAAATATCCACTGACATTCAACCAGCGAAATCTAGAACCATCTATAATAGTGCATTCCAATCTAGTAACCTTGACTAGCCTGGAAGCGAGAAAAGACCACCCTGAATCTTATCTGTCTAAATATACCTCAAGGTTCATGCGACCTGCCTATCTGATTTATGACAAACTGCGCTAAAATACATCAATGACAAGATGATAGTACTTACTAAATTTGGCGTTCGTGCCAGACCAGAGCTTTGATTAGCATTTCCCATGTAAAATTATTTACAAATTATATAGTACCAAGTAATTCTTCTACAAAAATATAAAACTACTAGTCTTTTACAAATAACTGAAATAGTGGAAAAAAGCCACCGCAATTTAGGTGCTCTTTTGAAATGTTGAACAAATTATAGCATCATAAAAGTTTAAAGAACGCTACTGAAAGATCGGAGTAGTTTTTGCATGGAACAAATATAAAAACGTCAGAAAAGTATGAACGTAAAATTGATTAATGGTATGTTGAGTGGAACGCGCCCTTGAACGGCAAACATTTTTTTAAAATCAAGAGCGGGAATTATACATGGACAAGAATGTATCGTTTGTAAATTTTGTGAATTAATGAACTCTACTTGATATGATGTCAAGTATTTATTAATGATGAAATAATACGAAAAGCCTTCAACAAACTTAGCATATATGTCATTCTTTTAAATACAAATTGCATTTCGAAATAATCTGGTTAGTAGATTAATTAATTAACTAACTACTAATAGCAACACAGCAAAATTTCATACGGTGTCACTCATACCTTTGCAAATACCACCTAAGGGCCATACAAATAGAATTCATTTAAAGGTGGAAACATTGGGCAAGTGCATAAACTTGAAATGTTTGTTTATAATTAACTCCACCTACGAACAGCATCTGTAAATACTACGTTCGAACTTACAACTGACTCACACTATGACATTTGTGTAGCTACTCAGAAAGTGACTCATAATAATTGGTGTATCTTCCTTTCCAAAATAAAGGATATAACTAGAGATTATTTCAAGGTAAAACTAAATAAAAGTTATCAAAATTGTTAGTATACGAATAAAACAAGGGAAAATAAACAAATCATATTATTATTGTTTTCGAAATCCTTAAGATTCACGGGCCAAATAGTGGCCCGGTCCTTTGGAAGGCATGTGTGGGGCCGAAGCCAACAGCACAGAGGCCTTTTTTCGAATGTTTAATCTTTGTAAGTTATTATTATCATTTAACTAAAAAGAACCGGTAATAGATTGAAATTAAAAATAATAAGCGGAACTGGTCGGTGGCTCATTGGTGTGGACTGTTGCCTTCTGATCTGGAGGGCGCAGGTTCAAATCCCGCCACATAGAAATTTGTTTTCGAATTTTAGAAATAATAATATGTACGTTACCCGACGCTTTTATGTTGGAGGATTAAAAAGCTCGTGCCCCTAGGTGGGGACGTGTAATGAGCTGACAATGAAGTAGAACTGGATTGCATTTATTACTAAATACTATACATGAACTTATAAAAAAGGTAGTTGAGACTAATCAGGATTTAGACACTATTAAAGTTGATACCACTTTTAGAATATGGCCAAAAAAGTACGCATATTTTGCAATACTTTGAATTATTTTAAGATAATCAATAATAGGAGCGTCGGTGGCTCAGTGGTGTGGACTGTCGCCTTCCTACCGGGAGGGCTGAGGTTCAAATCCCGACACGTACCAGTGTATTTTCGAATTTTCGAAAATATATGTACGTTATCCGACGCTCTTACGGTGAAGGAAAACATCGTGAGGAAACCTTCATGCACGCCTGCGAAGAGATTCGAAGTTGTGTTGATGAAGTCGTCCAATCCGCACTGGGCCCGCGTGGACGACTAAGGCCTAATCACCCTATACGGGTAGGCTCGTGCTCCTCGGTGGGGACGTTTAATGAGCTGATGATGAATCAATAATAGTATTGAAAGAATAATTATTCAAAGGAAGTATATTATCATCGGATAAAGTCATTCAACCCGGAATTAAATACATACAAAATATCTAGCTAAATACCTATCGGGTTCACTGTGCGACTACTATTGTAGTGTAAATGTCACGCGAGAGACAAATCAAGTTATGAATCATCCGCTCTAATCAGAAATCACCGGAGTCTTAAATGCAGACAACAGGAAGATATCAAATCACTTCAATCAGCACAATATATCTATACTAATATATAAAGCTGAAGAGTTTGTTTGTTTGTTTGTTTGAACGCGCTAATCTCAGGAACTACTGGTTCGATTTGAAAAATTCTTTCAGTGTTAGATAGCTTATTTATCGAGGAAGCTTAGGCTATATATCATCACGCTACGAGTAATAGAAGCGGCAACAAGAAGAATGTTTCAAAATCGGGGGTATTTTTCATACTTGGAGCTTCCGCTGCGTACGCTGCGTAACGGTTAAAGTTACACAAAATGTCATGTATGAGAGTATTGTTCTCCTTTTAAAGGTCTACAAAAAAGTCCGCGACAGCATATGTCTATCTTTTAAGTTAGCTCACTATAACATATTTGCTAAAAAAAAATCTGTTATGACCCCAAACCTTTAAAGTTGGAGGAGGGAAATCCTATGTATAGTGATAAATGAAAGTACCGTGTTATCTCGAATTTAATGCGAGCGAAGCCGCGGGCAAAAGCTAGTATCATAATAAACACATTACTATATTTAAACAAACTGCGCCATTAAAATACGCTGATCCAAATAATAGTATTATATTCAATTTACTTCAGAATCCTTAATTAGAACTTAATAATACTGAACACTCAAGAAATTAAATCGTAGGTACTACGTACAAAGTATCTATCCAACCTTTTTTAATTCTTGGCAACAAAGTTAATCGAAGAAATTAACTGTAGATAAGTACGATACATCATATGGTATGACTAAAAAGTAATGGAAAGCTATAATATAAATGAATTCATTTTACGTAATACAAAATGAGCATATTACTCTTCTAGGGCTCGTTCAAAATGAAAGATTTACAAAAGCAATAGAACGTGTAAATAAACAGACTCGTTGTGAGTTTACGAAACATTTTAGTCTCGACAGCTTTTGAATGGAGACGAAAATAGAATGCGATACGTTAATACACATATTTCATTGGGCTACTGATATTTATGGACAATTGAACGCAAATTGGTGGAGTAATCGATCGCGTACATAATATTTGGCACACAACATTCGACATAAACAGCCCAGAGTATGGGCAGACTGCTTCTGGAATATATAGAGGAAGAAACACTCAGCTAAACAAATATAAACAAATCGTGAAGATAATCTGGCGCATTATCCATGATTTCAAATGTTATCATGTGTCAAAGTTTCCTTGGTTGAAAGCTGATGGACTAGATCCACGAAGTTTTTATTAGCTGATGCAACTGATCTGAATAAAACTGAATCGAAAGACTACAGCAACCCAAATGTCAGTGCACAAGAGCCCAATCAGGTCCGCGTTCCATCGTGTTTACAAAACTACAAGCTCGTCCGCCCAAAAGACTCTATCACTGATGATTAAGGTCTCTAATCCCCTGATTAAAAAAACTATGAAAGTTTGGCTGGTACACAAAAGACAGATTTATTTGCACATCCATCGAGTGTCTTAATATGTGGATGGTAAGGGTTGTAATTGAGTGATTGCTCCCGAAGAAAGTTTTGTCGGATACAAGCCGGATAGGCAGGTCTAAATTCGTCGCGTCTCTGGCACCGTAGTGGGGCAAGGACGCTTAGCGCCTATGCAGTCGGCAGATTGATTGACCGATTAATCTTTTCTCAAAGACATCACACGTTAAGAACTGAAGCGTGTCTATTAATTCTGGGTCTTCGATGAAAGTTTCATAATCCAACTGATTCGGGTCGATTATAACATCAAAGAATACTCTGATAAGTGTCGGTGTTTATCACGAACGATAGGGCATACGCATGATGATATGACGTGGAGATACTGAAATATCTACAAAGCCTACAAACTTTTATAGTTGCTGCAATCTAATACAAAGCTCACACATGTATCTGTAACCATTACAGCATATCTACGCAATTAAATTTTAATTCATCAAGTTTAGCGTAAGATTTATGTAGGTACATGATGTTTTATGGTATATTTATCACTGTGTTTCGCACGCACTGTGAACTATGTGTGGGCCAGTGGGGTTAGGGCGTTATTCACACTGGGTTTGGGAGATTACGAGGTATTACAAGTACGTAGACGCGAGCGCGGCGCGTGCGTTCGCTGCCGGTCCGAGCGCGACTGGCTCGCGTACGGAGCTTGCTCACGCGCTGCATTTCACTATTGCTGATCGATATATTTTGAACAGTAGTTTTCAGTATTAAAGTTAAATAAATAGGTATCCATCCCCACAACGCAATGAAGCCCTAAACTAAGTATCTACCTTGTAATATACCTTGGAATAACAATACAGATAATTAAATAACCTTGCTTTTCCTGTACCATTTCTAGGAACAATTCACTTATAGCGAGAGATTATGATAGATTTGTATTGTGCTTTTTATTAAAAAGAGAAGTAGCAATTGTAGAGAATAATAAGGCAAGCAATAAGGCAGCCGTTGAGTGCTTCTCAAAATGGCTCAAAAAGTTAACTCCTAATGTTTTGAATATGTTATATATAGTAATAATTCAAAGAATTGCTTAAAATTTTGATTAAGTTAGAAAGCTGAATTAAAGTGCTAAGAAATTCTCGTAGCAGCTGAAATCGTCAGACTACGAATTTGAGTCGCACCAACTTACTAGGAGTACGACTTCTTTTGTCGTAGTAACTACAGCGTAACGTAGGAACATAACCTTGAACTAAAGTTGCTACGTACTTAAAAACACAGAATACTTAATTTTTTATTAACTTTTACTTTTGCATTAAATCTTACAGTTAATATACTTCATGCATTTATTTTACGTAATTTCAACTATCCGTCACCCGTCTTTAATATTTATAGTTCTCGTGCTTGTTCGTAAATCTGTAATAATAACTTTGCTAGCATTAGGACTACTACAAAGGCTTGAGCGTTGGTGGGTTATTAATTTGGACAGCTGTCCTCCGATCAGGAGGGTGCAGGTGAATATTTGGTTCAAAATGAGCTGATGTGGTAAATAAGGTTTAAAATTAGCTGATTTATCATCAATAAAGATTTAGAACCTCTTTAATTACTAAGTAGTGAATAGAAATCGTAGAAGGTTCTTTTGTCGGTTTGACTTTTCGTCTGTAGAGATCTACGCGAACGGAAGGCCTTCACAACTTCACCGGACATGAACTCGTAGTAGATTGGTATAGTAGGGCTTTCCAGGTATAAAATAAGTAAGCGACACAAGATGTATATACACGAGTGGTACTTGATTCTCTTTAAATTCAGTGATCACTGGATGGTCTCCCTTTTTTATGTTACAGAGTGTACAGAACGGTCAGGACGCTCGCCTGATGATAAGTGATACGCTTGACCATGACAGATTGGCATTGAAGGAAAATTAACAACTGGACAGTTATTATTCTCCATCAAGTTCACACTGCGCCGAGACAACAGATGTTAGACCTCTACACCCAGTAATTTCACTAGCTACAGTGCCCTCACCTGAAACATAAAAGTGCATAACACTCGTGTTTGACGTGACGATATCGGCACTGCGGTGGTGTGTCTAGACGACTAATATAGAGTATACCACCTTAAAGGTCTTAATTAAAAAAGAGTTCGGCTTTACCAAAAACATAATTGCTGTGCAGTAAAAATAGCGGAGAATTAAACAACGAACGCAAACATCCTCCACGGTTTGAAACCAGTTAAGAAAGATTTATCCATTGTTTCGACGATGTGTAGCGGTTGAACGTCGGCTGATACACCAAGGTTCGATCCCAGGGCAGTTTAAAACATTTGTGCATAAACATGTCTGTTTGTAATGGTCTAGGTGTTTTCTATGTTAAATATGTATGTATTACAAAAATAAGCATATAAGTATGTTTATCCGTTGTTAGTACCCATAATACAGGCTTAAGCTTAACATGGGGCTAGATGGCGCTGTGTTAATGTCAGTGGATATTTATTATTATTATAAGGTCACTAAAGGTAACACAACTCGTTGCCTGAAAAATATGATTTCGTACTACAGCACAAGACATTACACATACATAAAAATAACATGAACATGTCAATTCAAGCCAATGTCTCTTAAATAGTTTTCATAAGACTTTACATACCTAAAAGAAGACTTGTCTCCATACTGTCTGTGCGCTGCGACTGTACCAGTCTCGTGCATCGACGCAACACATCCAGACCATCCACCTGGAATATATTGGTTTATTAGATACAAATTCAAATTCAATTTTATCTATAATATAAAAATGAATCGCAAAATGTGTTGGTAAGCGCATAACTCAACAACGCCTGGACCAATTGGCCAATCTTGTTTTAAATGTTCGTTAAAGTCCAAGGATGGTTCTTACGGCGACAAAAAATCGAATAATTGCCGGGAAACCCTAAAAACAGCCCTTTTCTTTTTCACATACAAACGTTTCTAACTAAACGTAGAATCAATTTGAGCTTTATTGCTATTATAATGTAAAGTTCATTAAAATTACTTACTTTTAAATGCGTATATTGTTTTATTTAATTATTTTTAATTCACACCGAATTATTACCAGGGTGATGGTTCTGTTCAGGATAATTTTTGCAAAGAATATAAAAAAGGTAGGAACAAAACACTGGCACATTACATTTTTTCTGACAGACGAAGTCTGTCGGGTCGGCTAGTATTCAAATACAAAATCAAACATCAATTCGAATTCCTAAGAAGAGAGGAAATGAGGACTTCATATCCAAATTAATATAATAGTAGTATATATAATAATAATTATAAATAAATATTCACTGACATTCACACAGCGCCATCTAGTTCCAAGTTAAGCGTGAAGTTTGTATTATGGGTTACCAAACAACGGATAAATATACTGATATATTTTTTTTTTGTAAATAAATATTTAAATATTATACATGAAAAACAGACCAATACAAACAGACATGTTCATTCACACAAATGTTTGTACTGCTCGGGAACACGCAAGTGGACAGAACGGTCAAGACGCTCACCTGATGGTAAGTGACACACCAGACCATGACCGAGCGGCTTCGAAGTAGACCAACAACTGATACTCAATCATTTCTCTCCATCAACGCCGCACTGCGCCCGTCACCCGAGACAACAGATGTTAGGTCTCTTATACCCGGTAATTTTACTTAATAAAGATCTGATTGTATTTTTGTAGGCGACACATATTTTTAGATAGATGAAGCTTTATTGTTCAACCCTTGTAAAAATATTGGCGGGTATCAAGAAGACTGGCTGGCCAATTATTTGGTGTCGGCCATCGCTGATGGTCGACAACACAGATTTCCCAATACAGGAGATGGGGCAAGCCGCGTTTAAAGTGCGACAACTGTAAGCTCAACGAGCATACACTGGCTACCAGTTTCGCTCTGTGAGACGAGTCAAGACGTACGAAATTAGAAAAAATTACCGTTTTTTCCAAAATGCCATCCTGTGCAATTGTAACATGCCATCATCGCAATGAAATCAGTAAAATTTACCAAGAAATATAATAACGTTTCACAGGTAAGAACCGAAAAGAAATTGCGACACTGGGATGCCTATAAACTTGCGGCTGTCAGTCAATGTATATTCTGATGTCTGTGGTCGACAAGCTATCACTTGCACGGTGATTGTCTTACATTTTGAAAGCCGTGCTTTCCAAGTGCAATTCCGGCTGCGGTCAACGCACATCCGCGCCGGCTCCTTGCTGNTATTCAAATACAAAATCAAACATCAGATTCGAATTCCTAAGAAGAGAGGAAATGAGGACTTCATATCCAAATTAATATATAATATGTATATATATTATAAATAATTATAAATAAATATTCACTGACATTCACACAGCGCCATCTAGTTCCAAGTTAGCGTGAAGTTTGTATTATGGGTTACAACAACGGATAAATATACTGATATTTTTTTTGTAAATAAATATTTAAATATTATACATGAAAAACAGACCAATACAAACAGACATGTTCATTCACACAAATGTTTGTACTGCTCGGGTACACGCAAGTGGACAGAACGGTCAAGACGCTCACCTGATGGTAAGTGACACACAGACCATGACAGAGCGGCCTCGAAGGAGACCAACAACTGATACTCAATCATTTCTCTCCATCAACGCCGCACTGCGCCCGTCACCGAGACACAGATGTTAGGTCTCTTATACCGGTAATTTTACTTAATAAAGATCTGATTGTATTTTTGTAGGCGACACATATTTTTAGACAGATAAAGCTTGTAAAAATATTGGCGGGTATCAAGAAGACTGGCTGGCCAATTATTTGGTGTCGGCCATCGCTGATGGTCGACAAGCTATCACTTGCACGGTGATTGTCTTACATTTTGAAAGCCGTGCTTTCCAAGTGCAATTCCCGGCTGCGGTCAACGCACATCCGCGCCGGCCTCCTTGCTGATCTGTACGAGAGAGACGTGAACCAGCACGAGGCCTGCTGTCGAGGGGTCGACTCAAAGGTTGGCCGGGTGTTTCTTTTTACGAGCCGGATTTTTGCAGGGATTCTGGCCTTATTTACACCTAGGTACTCCATATTCACATACTCTCATACATACATACAGTCCACTCCACATATCACACAATCAGCAAACCAAGAACTACCCAGTGCGACGTTCGCACACTTATATTTGCATCAATTATGATATTTATGTATGGGGTGTTTACTATGTATAATATGTATGTATTGACAAAAAAAAGTATTTAAGTATGTTTATCCGTTGTTTAGTACCCATAATACAGGCTTCACGCTTAACTTGGGGCTAGATGGCGCGTGTGAATGTCAATGGATATTTATTTTATTTATTTATGTATCCTACCTACCTTAATAGAGAGCACTCCGCACACGGGTTCGCCCGGACGCGCCGACTCCACCGGCACCACCTCCGTGTAGGTGTCGGTGCCCGCACTGAACGCCACCAGGTCGCCGAGGTACAGGTACGCGTACCTGGGTTCGTATCAGCATCACTTAATCTTGGCAATTTGTTGTATATTGTTGCTAACAATGAATGCGACGACCTATTTTGTGTAATAAGACATCGGCTATTACACCATGAGTTCGATCCCCGGGCAGTACAAACATTTGTGTGCATGAACATGTCTTTTTGTATTGGTTTGGGTGTTTTCTATGTAACATATGTATAAACAAAAAAGTATTCAAGTGTTTTTATCAGTTGTTTAGTAATCTTAATACAAACTTCACGATTAACTTGGGTCTAGATAGCGCTGTGTATTAGAAAAAAAGTTTTTTTTATGCACACAAATGTTTATACTGCCTGGGAATCGAACCCGGAACCCTTGGTGTAATAGCCGACATCTCAACCATTACAACAGATGGGTCCTTTATCCACAGCACATCAAAAGGTTTCAATTAATCAATCATCAAGAAGATGAGCGATTCTCAAGATCGGGTACTTACCCGATATCAACGCAGCTGTCCAACCCGAGTGGGTCTTCAGGCGGTTCACTGACGACAGCAAACACGATGCAGTCTTTCGGGTCGTGCTTGGTCCGGTCCGTCGAGCGGCAGCTGGCCAGGTGTCCCAGCAGGGGTAGATCACACTCGTTCAGTTGGAACTCTGCCAACGGGTTTCTTATGTTAAAGTGTACAGAACGATCCTGACATTTACCTGACTGTAAGTGAGACGCCTGACAATGGTAAGGCTGAGAGCCATCTGCGCTCGCAATTGGCCCGGTGAAGCTGTAAATCTGCGGCCGACACTCGAAAAAAAAGCCTGACAATGACAGAGTGGCCAACAACTGAACCGTTATATTCTCCGCCAATGCCGCACTGCGCTCGACACCAGAGACAACAGATTATTTATAGGTATAGGTCTCTTATACCCGGTAATTTGACTAGCTACAGTGCCCTCATCCCAAAACACAAAAGAGCGTTACCATGCCTTAGGGATATTACGCTAATGTTTGGATATATGTAAGTTGGTTATGTTATACCCGAATTAATAAAATAAAACAAACAATTTACGCCTTAGTCCTCAAGGGATAGGCTGAGTCTGACACACTTCTCCAGCTTCTTAAACTTTTAATACAAACTTACTTACATTCCTTTGAAATAATGAAAACAACGTTTATTCATTCTTTGGCCACTACAGACCGCGACAGTATGCTGCTGGATTTAGCCTCCTCCACGATTGTGCAGGTTTGAGCAATAAGCTCCACGTTGGGCAAGTGGGTTTCCTATAAGAGGATACGTTGAATAAGAGAGGGCTGCTATCCGTTATTAGCTAAATGTTTTGACTCCAAGCTGCCACCTACGTCACACGCGGGAAGAATAAATGTGACAAGTGTATTTAAATCTGCTTCGGTCACTGCATACAAAGTTCCGGAGCTTTGATGACATAAAGTAAACAATACAATCATTCGCCCACGTGATACTTTATAAGTTACACGACTACCCGTGTCAGATCCATTGTTACATACAATTCGATAATTTTTAGGGTTCCGTAGCCAAATGGCAAAAAACGGAACACTTATAGATTCGTCTGTCCGTCCGTCCGAATAACACAACCCCTTTATTCTCCGAAACTATAAGCACTACACTATTCAAACTTTGTACGTATATGTTTTTTGTGAACCGCTATTAGGTTTTTATAAGAAACTTGAAAAAAAATTAATATATTTTGGGGTTCCCCATACATTGAACTGAAACCCAAAACTTTATTTCTCATCATATCCCAACGTGTAGAGCCATTTTTAATGCGTAGAGCTTAAAAATGGTATTGAGGTTTCTAATATCATTTTTTTATAAATTGAACAGTTTGCGCGAGAGACACTTTGGAAAAGTTGGAAAAGTGTGTGCCCCCCCACCCCCCCTCTATGTTCAAAACTATGGGGTTGATAGAATCGAAAAAAATATATCATGTATGTACATGACCATAAAGTCTAACAATGAAATTTAGTTTGAATGATTTCTGGTATGTAGTTTTATTTTCATTCGTCATAAACGGTGAACTACTAATTTTTCATATTATAGCTTTAGTAGGTGCCTAACTAAATAAAAATAATTTTATTTTATATCACTTGCTGCTGTGAAACCCTCCACGTGCAAGTCCGACTCGCACTTTGCCATTTTTTTTTACAAAAGCTAGCCAATAACTCACTCTTGGTAAAATGGAAGTGGCATTTCTCCATATAGGTGGTTGGTTTGGGCAGGCTGACCGGTGTCTCGAGGTCGGCCCCGGCCCGCCCCAGGAGCGAGTACGTCACGTACAGCCGCTGCACACGCTGGTCCACCATCGCGTCGCACTCCTCGTTCAATGCTAACCACATCACTGTTACCTTGATGCTGTTCCCCATCTGTTCGTAGCTCGGTTCCCGATCGTATATCTGGTTGTTTTTATATATTTCAATACTTTTATTATAGCACATTTTGATTTTCATCAATGTAATGTTCTTATATGACGATTGATTTGGTGTTCCGGTTGAGACGTCGACTGCAACTAAGGTTCCAGGTTTGATCCCCGGGCAGTACAAACATTTGTGTGCATGAACATGTCTGTTTGTAATGGTCCGAGTGTTTTCTTTGTATAATATGTATGTATTTACAAAAAAGGTATATAAGTATATTTTATTTATTTAGAAAACAACGGTCATACATTTTCTTAGTTTCTACATAATATATTGTTGTTACGAACAGACCTATAGTTTCCTTCTTTAATCAAGTTACATATAATTAATATGAGCTTAGCTCCGAATCAGTATTAGTGTAATGTAACTTGTACAATGATAATTATTAGGTATAATTAGGGTTTAATTGGTCATTCGGTTAATTTATAATCCATTATTTAGGAATATAAAAATGAATAGATTGTCCTGCACAAGCCAAAATCAGGAATCAAAGGCTTTTTTTATCAAGTGTATTGTACAGCAAAATATATCAATATCTGACAGTTTACTACAATCATTGTATAGTCTGCAGGCACGCTTTATAAAAATGTTATTACAATAAGACGTTTTACATTTGGGGATATAAAACAGATCTTTGCTACGACAGTGACGCTCATGTCCACGGGGTACTCTGAGAAATACATTATGCGGAAGTGTAGGAGCCTCTAAAAGGTTATGAATTATTGTATAAAGTAGAACACAATCAACACAGTCACGGCGAACTTCCAAAGATTTTATTTTATGACGTTTAAGTGAATCTTCGTAACTAATAAAAGTATTACCCAGGCTATAATCAATTCCTTTAATGTCTTTATACTTATCCGTTGTTTAGAACCCATAATACAGGCTTCACGCTTAACTTGGGGCTAGATGGCGCTGTGTGAATGTCAGTGGATATTATATTTATGTATATTAGGCCCTCCGGCCCGATGGACCGGCGACTTACGGAAGGTCGCTGGTGGAGGCTGGATGAGGAAAGTGGAGGACCGGGATATATGGCGCAAAATGGGGGAGACCTTCATCCACCAGTGGACTGTTACAGGTGGAAGACAGAGAGGTATATATGGGGGAGGGCTCGATGGCATACTTACTTTAT
Organism: Leucinodes orbonalis; assembly: GCA_019425675.1. Lineage (NCBI taxonomy): Eukaryota > Metazoa > Arthropoda > Insecta > Lepidoptera > Crambidae > Leucinodes > Leucinodes orbonalis. The sequence continues at coordinate 97,466 of PQWD01007106.1, forward strand.
CCCAAGAAGTATCCGTGTACTTGACAGACTTTTTGCTGGCATCAAATGCTCTGTTATCTGTAAATTGAAAAGCGATGACATTCCTATGCATAAAAATATACATATATAAATAACTAGCCGTGACCCGCGATGTTACCTGCGGTATATTTTCGGTTACCTGCGGGAAAATATACCGCAGGTAACCTATGGTTAATTCAAGATTACAGCTAACTCCATACCTATTTCTTGTTAAATTGCTTCAACCGTTAAACGTAAAGAAGTAACAAACATATCACACTCACACACTCATAAATTTTCATCATCAGCTCATATAGGTACGTGCCTACCCGCAAAGGGTGTAATGGCCTTAGTTGTCCACGCGGACCCAGTGCCGCCCAACCCTTGAATCTGTACGCAGGCGTGCGCAGGTTTTCTCACGATGTTTTCCTTCACCGTAAGAGCGTCGGATAAATTTGTACTTGGCGGCATTAGAACCTGCGTCCTCCAGATCGGAAAGCAACAGACCACACCAATGAACCACCGATGCTCACTAAACATAAATATTTACTAAACTATTTTTTAACATACTTAATGCGTTTTTGGTGTAAAATTGTTCACGCTTGTTCCGATTACTAGGTAAAAGATTACAATACAGAGACAAGACAAATAACTTAAGCATACTTTTAGTGAGCTCTGGCGGGTCGTCAACATCAACGGATTCTCGGATTATCGAAACCGGCGGCAATTTACGTTTTCCAGCTGAAAAATACAAACATTTTTATCCACTGACATTCACACATCGCTATCTAGACCCAATTTAAGGTGAAGCTTGTACTACGGGTACTAAACAACTGCTAAACATACTTATATACATATATATATATATTTGTAAATGCATACATATTATACATAATAAACATTTTCATGGACACAAATATTTGTACTGCCCGGGGATCGAACCCGGAACCCTTGATGTAGTAGCCGACGTCTTAAGCGCTACACCAAAAGGGTCGTCAAATTATTACAATAGTTCCACGTTTGTCGTAATTTTAAGCATGTCGTGAATTAATGAATAGCTACATAGTTTGCAGGTATCGCTAACTATTTACTACTAATAGTTAAGATGTATTATCAATTGTAGTGTATTTTCGAATTTTCGAAAAATATATGTACGTTATCCGACGCTCTTACGTTGAAGGAAAACATCGTGAGGAAACCTTCATGCACGCCTGCGAAGAGATTCGAACTTGTGTGTGAAGTCGTCCAATCCGCACTGGGCCCGCGTGGACGACTAAGGCCTAATCACCCTATACGGGTAGGCTCGTGCCCCTCGGTGAGGACGTTTAATGAGCTGATGATGATGATCAATTGTAGTTACAACTTAAGGATTCACTTAAAGACAAAAGTTCCAAAGCAACGGTTCCTACCCATATTCACATACATATCAACCTTACAACGAGAAATGGACACTATCTGTGGAACTGATTCAAAAGTTTATTTTGTCATTAAGTAAACAGTATCTCACCAGGTGGTAAGTGATACTTCTGACCATGAATGCAATGTTGGTGGAAATAAATAACAGTACCTGTCCTTATTTTCTGCCCTACGCCCATCACCCGACACGACAGATGTTAGGTCTCTTATACTCGGTAATTTCACTAGCTGCAGTGCCCTCATCCCGAAACACAAAAGTGCATAGCACTAGTATTTCACGGGACGATATTAGGCATTGCGGTGGTACATTCCTAGACAATTCAGTATCGGGTCTACAACCTTGAAATTTCCCTTAAGGTTGTCATAAAAAATATGTAATTTGAAAGACAATTGAGCTGCTGAAAGCACGTTGGACAACAATGACAAGATGGTCATGGGATGATGGCCTTAGAATAGACGAGGTTTAAAGACCTGGTCTTGGCGTCCAGTATAAGATGCTCTCCTACAACTTGCGAAAGGTTGCTAGATTGAAAAAGCGAGAATTCTGGTTGTCTGGCAATAAATTTGGAGTTAACTAAGATCAGCAAAGGATTGCGAAAGGTTTAAGTTTATATACAATTGTTTCTACAGGTTCATTGCCCTCAATTTCTTGATTCGGCTAATTAAATTCAAATAACAAAAGACCTTATTATTCCTAACAATAGAGAATTGAAATTCCAGATTAAAGACTTACCGTTACTTTCTCTGCGATGTATTTGCAGATAACTAGGATAAGGTTTATGCTCGTCTTCTTTCTGAATATAAAGAATACGAAAATAAAACCATGTTAAAATAAAATTAGGATTTGTTTGATTCTGTAATTCCAGATAGTGCCTAATTGAATCTTCAGACGTAAAATTCTGACAAATTTAAGGCAGAATTACATAACATATTAATATTATATAACAGACCAACTGAGCTACTTTTTTCAAACCTACATATTTCATACATTTTACACGGCAATACCTACAACACAATTACGACACGGTATTAGATATCAACTGACGAAAGATTAAATAACGAATTCGATTTACGTAATGAAAACAATAGTTTAATGAAGGTATTGAACGTTTCAGATTCCAAGTTCTATAATTATAGTAAGATAATTTTTAGAAATATAATTTAGCATTGAATACATACACAGCTCTTGCTATTTCTTCTCGACTTCGGAATGAGACGCCTCGTTACAAGTCCTCTCTGTTGTTAGCATACAATGTTATTTTAGATTTCTTTTGTTAATAGAGATATAGAAGAATGCCCACCTCATGGAAAGTGGCTACTGTCGGTTAATAATTTTGTGATCCTTAATATAGGACTACAAGACTATATCATGCAGTTCCTGGATTATTATGAAAGATAAACAATATAGTAACTACTCGTAGATGCACATTCACGAAGAAACGTCAATCTAAAAATGTCCGAGCCCCATCACACATACGTATCGTTATTGTTATATTTATAACGTACAATTATTCATTTAAATTTTAACCTTAACGCGACATTGAAAGAGTACAAAATCAAAAGCACGAGCACACTACTTTGTCATTATGACATGTAGCGAGCGTATAATGAAAAATCTGCCCAAATGACGCGATGGGTACTTTTGCCGCGGACACTTTTTGAGTGTAATTGTGCTTATCTAGTTAGCTTAATGTTTATCTAAGCAATGACCACATCAATCTATACTAATATATAAAGCTGAAGAGTTTGTTTGTTTGAACGCGCTAATCTCAGGAACTACTGGTTCGATTTGAAAAATTCTTTCAGTGTTAGATAGCTTATTTATCGAGGAAGGCTATAGGCTATATGATCACGCTACGAGTAATAGAAGCGGAGCAGCAATGAAGAATGTTTCAAAATCGGGGGTATTTTTTCATACTTGGAGCTTCCGCTGCGTACGCTGCGTAAACGGTTAAAGTTACACAAAAGTCATGTATGAGAGTATTGTTCTCCTTTTAAAGGTCTACAAAAAGTCCGCGACAGCATATGTCTTCTTTAAGGTTAGCTCACTATAACATATTTTTTGCAAAAAAAATCTGTTATTGACCCGAAACTTTAAAGTTGGAGGGAGGGGAAATCCTATGTATAGTGATAAATGAAAGTACCGTGTTAACCCGAATTTAATGCGAGCGAAGCCGCGGGCAAAAGCTACTGTATTGAGATAGTTAAACACTCAGTACCTTGAAAATATTGCTAAATTGATGACTCAAATGAAGTTATCTCAATAAATATAACGGGACCTCATAATTGATAATAAGATAATATGTATTACTTAACCACAAAAATCTTACCCAAGAGCTAGCAGTCGAGTGTGTTTGAGATGCGGCGTCCTGTATGTAAATAAATAATGATTGCAGGTAATGTACTCGTAAAATTATGATTTATCTATACATTTACATAAAATTTGAGTGTCTGTTTGTAATATTAAAATAAATGTTTTTAATTTTGGTTATATGGTTAATGTTAAAGTTATATTGTACCGCGCAGCTCAAGTCGCGCCTAGCGAAATGATTTTTGATAGTTACGACTATTATTTATTTTTTCGAACTGACGACTACTGCTGTTGCCTATATAAACGAAGTAGCGGGTTAAAGAGAGCGTTAGGCCAAAGTAACTATTCCGCGCGGACGAAGTCGCACGCAAAAGCTGGTCTATGATATAACAAATGGTATAATACACTTTTGATTCCAAGAAATCCCGCTTCGACTGTCCCATCTGTCTTAACCGCGCCGGCCGTACGGTCATCAGCTCATTAAACGTCCCCACCGAGGGGCACGAGCCTACCAGTATAGGGTGATTAGGCCTTAGTCGTCCACGCGGGCCCAGTGCGGGTTGGACGACTTCACGCACAACCTTTGAATCTCTTCTCAGGCGTGCATGAAGGTTTCCTCTCGATGTTTTCCTTCACCGTAAGAGCGATGTTTTCGAAAATTCGAAAACACATTGGTACGTGGCGGGATTTGAACCTCAGCCCTCCCGGTAGGAAGGTGACAGTCCAGACCATTGAGCCACCGACGCTCAAGGTTCTGGGTTCGATACCCGGGCATGAGAAACATTTGTGTGCATGAACATGTCTGTTGGTATTGGCCTGGATGTTTTATAAGTATTGTATAATATCATCATCAATCAATGTATTATATCAAGAACAATAAAGCTATGATGACATACAAATTCCAACGGTGCCGCCCTGTCTTGAACAACATCCCGCTGGAAAGATATTCTTATTTACTTTTCTAAGCTTTATGAATCTTACGTTTAATTCCGTATTCTCCACCATCCGCAATAAAATACCAAACCGCAACTTATTTTATTTGTCGTTTTATTGATCACTTTTTTTATTTGCAATATTGTTATTTTAAATACACTGAACCAATAAATATTAGGTCAATTGATGATAGTGAGCAATGACGTCACAAATCAATAATCTCATACAAAATATATGGAAACGTTCCTTTGACAGTTCATAAAAAATGCGTCAATGATTAGTGGAGTCAAATACCCAATTGTATGTAAGATTCTTTATAACGGCAAGGCCGTTGAAAAGAATCATATTGGACTAACACTAGCATAGATCAACTGACCAGCCCACTGCCACTTCTACTTGCTGATCCGGCGGACTATGTCAGTAACTTTAGTTCTCTTACGGATTAAATCATTTCTGATCTTATCCCTAGAAGTGATCATACTCGTAGTTTAAAATAAACATATTGAATTTGTTTACCTTCATGGAAGGCGACGGCATGGACAGCGTCTGCGAGCCAATGCTTCTGTTGTCTGGGACCGGTAGGTTCTATGGAAGCCAAATTCAACATTAGTAGAAACATCGAACTTATAAGATCGTCATTTTCCAACAAGGAAAGCTTTTAAAAAAACAACTCTTTAAGCCTAGATAATTACTATATTTTAAATAAATGCATCATCATCATCAGCTCATTATACGTCCCCACCAAAGGACACGAGCCTCCCGGAATAGGGTAAATAAGCTTTAGTCGTCCACGCGGCCCCAGTGCGCATTGGCCAACTTCATGCACAACCTTTGAATTTGGTCGCAGGCGTGCGCAGGTTTCCTCACGATGTTTTCCTTCACCGTAAGAGCGTCGGATAGCGTACATATAATTTCGAAAATTCAAAATTACATTGGTACGTGGCGGGATAGTAATTTAAATAAATAATGAAATGAAATCATTTATTTGTTAGACATAGGTGGTCAAATAGATAAACATATGTTTGGTCATAGTTTTAGCATGTATCACTATGTCTTGCCCTTAGTAGGCAATTTACATGTCAAAGTCATAATATGTTTTAAGTATACATTATTTAAATAGAACACAAATTTAAAAGTAAAATATTAGTAATGTCAGGAAATAAAATAAAATAATAACAAATATTTAAGCAGTATGTCAAACATAGACAATTGTATTATAATTATTATATTCATAGTTTATCAATAAAAAAGTCCGTCAATGTATAGTAAGCTTTCCTTTTTAGTATACATAGTTAATGTTTACGGAATATGTTAGTATTCATATTTTTTAATTTTGTTGGTATTATATTAGTATTAATAATAATTTATAATAAATTAATTGCAATAAATTCTCGTAACTTACATCGTATTCGTCATAAACATAACGTGTTTGGTCTTTCTTTATATGTATATCTAGGTCTTCGGGAATATAGTCATCAGTGAACCGGTCTTCAGCCCCCCGCTCCATATCCCGGGTTTGCAGTTGGTTGGCCCCACCTGCTCGAGTAGTCGATGGTGGCGGACTGCCCTGGTAGTATGAAAAAGGCATAAACAAATTTGAAAACTATTGTAATAATACTATATACGCGACAATTCAAGATGGCAATCGGGGTATGACATGAGGCACGGGAAGTGATACGCCGCACATTGTGTGCGGTCCTCGCCTTAGTATTATTAGTGTTATAATAATACCAGTGTGGCTGTGAGCAGGATATGTTTTGTACCAACCTAATTTTAAGTAATTTCTTTGTGTTCGTTTTGTGTTGCCTCATCTGTTGTATTTTAAATGTTTAATTTTATTAGGCATTCGGATGTTCTTTTCTTATACCTATTTGGTGTAATGGTGGTGACGTCGGCTGCTACACCAAGGGTTCCGGGTTCGATCCCGGGCAGTACAAAAAATTGTGTGCATGAACATGTCTGTTTGTATTGTTCTGGGTGTTGTCAATGACTGTGTATGATGTATTTACAAAAAATATGTAAGCATGTTTATCCGTTATTTAGTACCCATACTACAAGCATCGCCCTTAACTTGGGGCTAGATGGCGCTGTGTGAATGTCAGTGGATATTTATATTAATAAAGGTCATAATATCAAACCTGTGATATAGCGCGATGTACGTCGGGCAGTAACGAGGGGTGAACCCTCAGCAGGCACCAAAGGTCCAGTACTCCGACCTCGTCGCCCGCGTCTAGGGCATCGCGGGCTGCCCGACGGCCCGAAGTCTAGGACCGCATATCTGTTCCAAAGCATTTGAAAAATGTACCCAATTAGCTAATAAATACTTCCGGGCTTACGGTGAACATGCGAATCATCGAGGAAACCTGCGCACGCCTGTGAAGAAATTCAAAAGGTTCTGCGTGAAGTCGGCCAATCCGCACTGAGCCCGCGTGGACGATTAAGGCCTATAACCCAATGCGAGTAGGCTCCCCTCGGTGGGGACGTTTAATGAGCTGATGACCTCCGGGGTACCTGAGACGAAGGTCTTTGACTATTGTTGTTGTAACTTACGGAAGCAAAACATAGTCACTGGAGATCTTTTAAATAGGCTCAAAGGTTGCTCAACTATGTTAGGTGATTCCTTACACAGTGCTAGTGAGGAACGTACCCCGGTGGCAGTGGGCAGGGCACAAAGTGCATAAAATCGATGGCCGTAGAGGCGAAATGTTCTCGAGTGGCGTCTACGTAACGAGAAAAGACGCGTAGACCGATGCCAAACCAAAGACTGACCTTTGACCTGGTTAATCTATTGACCGCCAGGAATCTAGACACAATGGAAAATATATTGTTTGTGACGCTTTTAGACGTCTCTGGCGGTCAAAGGGTTAAGATAAATAGACTGCTGATGAGTCCGCGTGGAAATTATTAGAAGATACCTTTGTTTAGCAGTGCACATATTTTTTCCTTCTCAATGGGTTTACATTTGGCCTCAGTCTCGCCTGATGGTAAGCGATGACGAGGCTGATGATGGAAGACGTTTACCCAGAAAGCAGCAACAGTGGACAATATAGCCTAAATGATGATGGTGATGACCTCTGTTATCTGGAGCGAAATGGGAGAAATCTACGTTCAGCAGTGGACTGTGATAGGTTGAAGAGAGAAGAGAACGAAACCAAAACTTTAATATGACAAAGTTTGTAACATGTCATCCCGGCGATTCGCGCGCGACAACCACTTGTAGGAAAAGGAAGCTGGATGTGAAAAGCGGACGACTGGGATATTGGTGCTTAATGGGGGAGATTTATGAACCCACCAAAGCCAGTGACATGTCAGCCCGGCGATTCGCGTGCAACAGTGCATCTCGGAGCGGCAACATGCAACTGGCGAACGGCTCGTTTTGCTTGTCCAATTCGCATATCGTTATTTGCATTTCACCCTGGAAATTATTACCTATAGTTTTATGTATGTTAATTTTTTTTATTTATATTATTAGCTACCTACTACATAAGTTGATTTTTTTACATATATAAAGAACAGGGCGTAGGTACGATAAACAAGTATACCTACACGAGTGACATTGAAACCTAAAACATTGAGAAGACCAGATATCCAAAAAAAGGTTATTAATGTCAATGGGTCCCTTAGGTTGGTAGTGAAAATTTTAAGTGTTTGGTGTGTGGTGAAGCTATAAAGACCATCTGCGGCCAACAGCAGTTGTCAGCAAAAAGCACACTGATTATAATGTCTGGGTTCGAATCCCCGTTAGAACGCACATCAAGAGTTAGGTATCTACCTACTATTGTGATAGTATACAGATAAGTTGCAGAATTGACTTGAATGTGACATTTGATTTTTAAAGAATAAAGCGTATTCTCTCCTAAAAGGCAAGTAAGGCACCATTGACACTTTTACCATTATTTATTGACACTATTACCATTATTTATAGGCAGATACGATCTTTCCATCATGTGTCTCTTTTGCTCCTTTGCTTCCTATAACGTAAAAACGTAGAAACAGTATCACATAGCATGTTCCTCACGTATTTCAAGTACGATAAGAAATCATCGGTGATCTTGACGTCGTATTCCGTGGAGAAGTCGAAGAGCACGACGCGTCCGGCGCGCATGCGCGCCATCGCCACGCTCTGGTCGTAGAACTTCCACGTCAACACCAGGGTCATGTAGCGGGAGTTTACCACCGCCTGCAACACGCATTGAGCATTTCCGAGGGGAATACGTGAACATGTATTTTAAAAAAGTATACAATGCTGTTCATCCGTTGCTTTATACCCATAGAACAAGCAAGAGGCTTCTACAGAGTAGTATTTTAAACTGGCCCTAGTATTTTAATAACGACGCTTAAATTAGTCCTAGATAGCGCTGTTTCAATGTCAGCCAATATTGAATATAGAGGAAAACATATCTTCTGAAGACGAAGTCCCCAACGCTGGGCCAGTGCCGATTGGCCGACTTTACGCAATGACGAAATCCCTTGAATCTATTCGCAAGCGTGCGCAGGTTTCCTCACGATGTTTTCCTTCACCGTAAGAACGTCGGATAAGCGTAATTTCGAAACGACATTGGTGTATGGCGGAATTAAACCTGCACCATCCAGATCAGAAGGCAACAGTCCACACAAATGAGTTACGTTATAGGCCGATTGATCATGATGGTACAGTCTCAGATAAACAAAAAACTTACTAAATGCACAATCAAGAAGAATCGTCAACCAGAAAATGTCTGAAACACTTCACATACGTATAATTATTGTTATATCTATAACATAAAATTACTAATTTAAAATTTGACCTTACCATGTCACTGAAAGGGTACAAAATAAAGAAGCACGAGCAAACTACTATGTCATTATGACATGTGAAATGAATGAAAATTCTGCCCAACTCACGCGATGGGTACAGTTTAGCCGCGGACACTTTTTAAAGATTGGGCATCAAGTTAGTTGATTGTTTATCTGAAGGTATAGATAAATAACTCAGTAGTAACCTCGTCAGACAACACAACAGTGCCAATATGCAAAGTGAATATACACTTGGGTGCGAACGCGTCGCCGATGTGGGGAGTGGCCACGGCACGCTTCAGAGCGATGGGTTCCGGGGTCAGGTCTACCATCAGGGACGCATCTTTTGCCATCTTCGACTGGAATGGAAACGGTTATATTGAGTTAGAGGTTTGAGGCCCCGTCTACACCATGCCACCTGATTTAGTTATGTTAATAATTACAAGTTCATTTTGTTTTTGATCTGATATTTCGTAACTTAACTGCAACATACATACTTACAATGAAATAGTTGATATACGTCATAAAACCAAGTTTGTTATCAACAGAATATAGCCGTATTTTCTACGTGATAGTCTTAGCAACTCCTTGGTCAAATTTTGGAAAATAATGTCTCTCTCTTTTCAACCTATTGGGGTCCACTCAATAAAAAATTCAAAATTCTTTATTCAAATTAGGCTTACAATAGCACTTATGAACGTCAAAAAATATACAAAAATATAATAAAAAACAATTAAAAATACTTAACTAAAAATATGAATTTTGATGCTTTGAAAAAAAAGCGGTTCATGGTTTGGCCTGTTGACACTGCCACTGCCGGACATAGGTCTAATCTAATCTATTCTGCGCCAGATATCCTAGTCCTCCGCTTTTCACAAACACCAGTGACTTTACGCAAGTCGACGGTCCATCGGGCCGGAGGGCATCCTACGCTACGTTTGCCAACATGTGGTCTCCACTCCAGAACTTGTCTGCTCCAACAACCATCGGTTCTGCACTGCCACTTCAACTTGCTGTTCTGGCGGGCTATGGCGGTAACTTTAGTTCTCTTACGGATTAATCATTTCTGATCTTATCCCTAAGAAAGACCCCGAGCATAGCTTGCTCCAATGCGCGTTGAGTGACTTTGAACTTGTAAACCAATCCCGTAGTCAGTGTCAGCTGCGTATGTTAGTGCGGGTAGGGTTGAATAGGAGAGTCTATGACAGACTCTCCACGTAATTTTTTATTTATTTATTTATTTAAAAACTTAATGCACACTATACATAATGTACAAAGGCGAACTTAATGCCGAGTGCATTCTCTGCCAGTTAACCTTTGGGTATACAGAAGAAAACAAAATGGCGGCGAGACAAATAAAAAATAAATAAAACAATATTCATAAAATAAATAAAGTATTATATAGATATACACAAATACTTACAAATACATAAAATACAAAATAAGCAATAAACTAAAAAAAAACATACTTAAATACATAACTACTATGACATACACAAATAATATATAATAATCAGTATAAAGGAAAAAAATGCAAAATAAAAATGAGAATAAAAATGCAATGCAATATAATATTTAAATACTTTTGATAAAAAATGAGATACTAGGACAAATAAATAAATTAAAAGAAAAAATAACAATTAAAACCTTACAAATTGCTTTGAAGAAAGAAAAGTTTCGCTCTTTTCTTAAAGAAAATTTAGATTGAGATATTTTATATCTAAGGCAGTTCGTTCCACAGCCGAGTTACTTGTATGGTAAATGACTTACTCATAAAGTCGGTGGTGTAATGGAGTAGGATATGAAGATTGTCTGCGGAGCGAAGAGACCGACTATGAGTTTCGGACAGAAATTGAAACTTTCCCTTAGATACATAGGAGAAAGAGATCATTAAGAATAGAAGTAGAGGCAAAGTAGTCTAACATTCCGGCGCTGTCGATAGGGAGCCATTAAGCTGGCAACGGTACAAGGAAATGTGATCATATTTACGAAGTCCATAAATAATCTATACAATATTCAGGAGACGATCTAGTTTACTTAACAGCGCTACAGATAGGTCGGATAACATACATCACCATACAATTAAGGTAAAATTAATGTTTGTACAAGAGCGAGTTTGGTTGAAAATGGAAGAAAGAACTTAAATCATAAAACTCCTCAGACAACAAACAACCTTATTACTAACTTCCGAAACATGCGCAGTCCAGTTAAGGGTGGAGTCAAGATGTAAACCTAGTTTTAACCGAACCGCTATACTGCAAGGAACAACCTCGAACTCAATAGGCGGCAAATCCGACATATTTAATCTAGACAGGAATCGAGAACTGCCAACAACGATGCTTTACATTTAGATGGATTAACAGTAACTCCAAAATTACGCGACCAGCAAGATATACGTTCAAGATTCTCATTTAATTTAGCAACCACCTCATTAATTTCATTAAGACTGCCACTCATGTACAGTTGCAGGTCGTCAGCATATAAATGATACGAACAATCTATATGTATAGTAATTAAATTTATAAAAATAGAAAATAAGAGAGGGAAAGTATTCCGCCCTGAGGCACACCAGAAATTATGGAGTTCCAATCGGATTTGGAAGACCTATAGTAACAGACTGTTGACCCCAGACAGGTACGATGAAAAACTAATCAATCACCGCAGAATCCAAGCCCAAAGTAGATAAAGTAGCGAGAAGAAGGTCATGATCTACTGTATTAAAGGCGTTGAAAAATCCAATAGGACGAGAACAGTGAGTATATTTGTTCCCACAAACAAAATATTTTCTATTGTATTTCCGCGATAGTGTTCGAGTAGTTCCTTTGATTTATGTGTAAAAAGGTGCAGGTTGAAATTACTTAATTATATGTACCTACGTTGAGCCGACGCTCTTACGGTGAAGGAAAACATCGTAAGGAAATATGCGCACGTCTACGAAGAAATTCAAAGGTTGTGCGTGAAGTCGGCCAATACACGCTGGGCCCGCGTGGACGACTTGGGCCTATACACCCGCGTACGGGTAGGCTCGTGCCCCTCGGTGGTGACGGATAATAAGCTGATGATGATGTGTAAAAATGTATGAAAACTATTTATTTTATTTTATTAGGAATACGAACAGTACTAATACAGTTTGTTGAATTACAATTTGATGTAAGTTATGTCTAAGCTATTAATAGGTAAATAGTTTAGACATAACTTTTTTCCCTGGAAAATGGTCGTATGCCTATGGAATTTGCATAGTGCCGCGCACAACGTACCAGTTTCTGGTCGCCCGCCAACACGCGATGGCCCTACATGGAAAATAACGGCCCAATTTTTCATTAGGACGAGTCATAATAAAATTATTATATTACTCTATCCGTCCTTTATTACTAGCATGTTTTAACTCTTAAGTCAAGAAAGTTATTCTTGCTTTGTGTCTTTGTTGTAAATATTTGAGTGTGAGTAAATAATTTAAGAAATCGTACATGCAAATAAAACACGAATTCTAAAAGTTTTTTTAATAAGCATAATCATTTTATACGATTGGAAGATACAGTTTGTAACTTACTCAGTGAAGCAAAGGGTTTTCTATTTATTATTTTACAATGTTTTAATTAACTATAAAATACAATTTGGATGGGACTAGCGATATGCAATAGAACAAAATAATAAATTACATAGCAATTAATTAGCTTCAGTACGATATGTCACTTTCGATAAAATTGCACATTATCATTATCATATTTGAACAATCTACGATTCCAAACGGGCCCAAATAACAATAGTATGTCAAATAAGAACAAGCAACTAAGACCAGGTATGTCAGATAGCTAGTAATGTATTAAAATATATGCCTTTATTAAACTAAACAATTTTCCGTATACCCATGTTAATTTATTTAAGTTATTTAATCGACTAGTCGATAAGCAGTCTTCTCAATAATTTGCGAACTACATTATTACAACTTACGTTATATATTTACATGTTAAATAACAATATTAGAAATACAACTACACCATAAATACAAAAACAAATTTTAGTAATGCGACTACAATTATAACTACTTCTAAATTAAAACTTCCTCTCCTCTTTTCTACATATCGCAGACGAATGCTGTACGTAGTAGGTAATATTTACATCCCTATCCCCCCTATTCAACCTATCGCAGTCCACTGCTGGACATAGGTCTCCCCCATTTTGCGCCAGATATCCTGGTCCTCGCTTTCCTCATCCAGCCTCCACCAGCGACCTTAATATTTACAAAATAAGTATAATAATTTTCAAATAAGAAGTCACTATTCTATCGACTGAAGTATTATCCACTTATATATTAACTGACATAGCCCGCCGGATCAGCAAGTTGAAGTGGCAGTGGGCTGGTCACGTATGTCGCAGAACCGATGGCCGTTGGAGCAGACGAGTTCTGGAGTGGAGACCGCGTCTTGGCAAGCATAGCGTGACGCCCTCCGGCCCGATGGACCGACGACTTGCGGAAGTCGCTGGTGGAGCTGGATGAGAAAAGCGGAGGACCGGATATCTGGCGCAAAATGGAGGAGACCTATGTCCAGCAGTGGACTGCGATAGTTGAAGAATAGATATTATATTATATATATATATATATATATATATATAATATATATATTAACTATTACCAATCATTATCATACAGCTAAATAAGAAATAAATTCCAATAATTTTTAAACATAAAAACCTTAATTTACCATAATATAATTCCATAACAAAATCAATGAAAATAGACTTATTTATTGTATGATCACAATAAACTTGATCTACGAGTATACACATTCGTCTTTGCCTACATTACAAATTACATACTCAATGTAATAAAATAAAATACATAATAATATAAAAATATATTTTTTTTTCTATCATTCATAAGTGAACGAGACTATCAGTGCGCTCAACTGTTGGTAAGTGGTACGCTTGACCATTACAGATGCAGCAGTGTTGAAGGAAATTAAAAACAGTAGGTTAGTCATTCTTCTCCCTCAATACTGCCGTCACTCCGGGTTAGTAACATAAGCTTTCCGTTACGAATGAAATGTCTAAAGTATATATCATATTTATATATATATGAACCTCTCGAGTGTAATGATATTTTTGACCACTTTAGTTGTATCCACAGACATCCGAATATACAATTAGACTGGACAGCCGCCAAGTTTATAGGCAGTCCCAGTGTCGCAATTTCTTTTCGGTTCTTACCTGTGAAAAGTTATTATATTTCTTGGTAAATTTACTGATTCCTTGCGATGATGGCATGTTACAATTGCACAGGATGGCATTTTGGGAAAAAACAGCAATTTCTTCTAATATTCGTGCGTCTTGACTCGTCTCACACAGCGTAAACTGGCAGCCAGTGTATGCTCGTTGAGCTTACATTTGTCGCACTTAAAAACGCGGCTTGCCCCATCTCCTGTATTGGGAAATCTGTGGTTGTATCTATTTGCCAGCATTGGATGTCGCTATTTAATTGCTGCTGACTGTACCTACCTAGACGACTCAGTATCGAGTCTACCACCTTGTGAAGATATATTAGAAGCGTCTTGTCACCTCAGTCCCTCGCTTGGCCGACAGCAGGTCCCGGCATAATGCCAGCTCCTCAGTAATGGCGGCCAACGCTTCCTCCATACGCTTCGCTGCTGCCACCCTGAGTAACAAATACCTCTGTTTGACTAAGCTGTTAAGGTTTTAAGACTTTACCTACATTATTACATTATTTTTCTGGACTATATGCATTGATTCCTTTAAGGTCTTATGAATTTTCATTTCATATGAAATACTAAGCTATGAATATTTAACGCTAGGGGAAGAATTCATATATAATTGTAAGTATGGATCTTCCAATACGAACTTACCCGTCATCTTGAAAATTCACTTTTGTTTCCCCATAAGACAAAGGTCGACCTGAAACGAAATAATTACGACATTCAATGTAACAAACATTCTTTTTTAAAACAC
The DNA here is from genome assembly GCA_019425675.1 of Leucinodes orbonalis. Lineage (NCBI taxonomy): Eukaryota > Metazoa > Arthropoda > Insecta > Lepidoptera > Crambidae > Leucinodes > Leucinodes orbonalis. The sequence continues at coordinate 112,863 of PQWD01007106.1, forward strand.
ATTTTATAATCACATGTTTCGTGTCATCTCTTTATTTATTTCGCCATTTGAAAATGCATAATAATGTTTGAAATCTTAAGCTTTACATTGTCAAACTTCAATTTGAATCCGAATTTGAATAGGCTCACTTAGTTTAGGGACTAATGTAAGGGTTAAACTGTTATTTGTTTTGCTTAATAAAGATTTTTATTATTATTTATTGATTCCTGCTGCCCCAATTCCATAAACTTCTCCTTATTTTAAGGCTGTTAAAGTAACGAGTGTGCATGAGTGGCGATCACTTACCGTCGGATGAATCATCGATTCGTGTGCCTACGAAATAATTAATTTTAAAACGTATAAACGGCTAGTAGTGAAAAATTATATTTACCAGAGTTAGGTAGTTCCCCTTCGCTAAGAGTGCCGTATTCAGTGGTGGTGGGGCCAGAATAAGACTCTGTGTAGGTCGAGGTAGGTCGCTCTTCGCCCGGCGATAGCATTTCACGTGGTGATTTACCTACAATGTTATACGGTACAGTGTAATGCATACAAATAAAACTATTTATCACTACATGCGCAACCTCCCGGTCTAAGTTACCATCGCGGTCAGTTGGCCAGAACTTGTCATTCCTAAACACGACGCTCGTCTACATGTCATAGTATTTAGTCTAGCTTGCCGCTTTTATTTGGTACCTTTAATGACGACGTTAAGGTCCAAATTAATCTAATAGTGTTATATCACAATATAACAATAAGTCAAGCGTATGGTCAAGGCGCTCGGAATTTTTTGGTTGAGTTTCTTCTGATTATGTGTATCATATTTATTTATATGTAAGTACTAGAACACATACATATCAACCAACATTTCTGCATTTGTTCGTTTTAACAAACATCCAAAACGACTACTAGGTCTGACATCGGATAGGGACCGATAAATACTACTCTCAGCCCCTCCGATATCCACGATAAGTTGTCCAGGCTACTGTATCTTAGAACGGAAGGTATGAAATAGCCACCCTAGCCATTCCTATAGCGTTCGTGTAGGTTAGTGGGTTACGGCGAACAAATCTCCCAACAGCCATATTGAAAAAGGTTAAATGCAGGCAGTTAAGTATATTATATAAGGCTCAATCCTGCAAATGAAGACTCATCGAGCTATTAGTATAATTCTGCTTCTTGTCCCAAAGATAAGGCAAGATATAGATATATGCGCTGCCCCATAGTAGGATTAGATTAATTGCATATTAGAAATTTCATTATTACTTCGCAATTATCTTCGTTCAAATGCGATCCAATAATAAATATTGATTTGATTTATTTGCAGGAATGCTAGCAATTTATTCAATTATCATATTCATTTGATTATGCTGCCTTCACATTCGGGCATGTCTAAAATTCCACGTGCCGTTGGGTCCTTTGAGGTCATCGGGATCGTCAAGCGGTTCAAGCTTCTCCGCGAGGCATCGAATGACGTTCCCGCCCTTCACTTTGTTTACGCAAGGACGCGCCGCTAGCCTTGTTGCCCGTCCAGCACGGTTTGTCATGACCTGGAATCATATCATGTAGATAATAATGAATTATCGCTGAATCCACACAAAGGTCGGTGCCTCAGTGGCGTGGATGTCGCTTCCTACCGGAGGGCTGAGGTTCAAATCCCGATCACGTACCTGTATTTTCGAATTTCGGTGAGGGAACCTTCATGCACGCCTGCGAAGAGATTCGAAGGTTGTGTTGAGTTCACCCTGCACTGGGCCCTTCGTGACGACAAGGCTATCACGCCTTACGGGTAGGCTGTGCCTGCGGGGTCGTCTAAATGATGTTGATTATGATTCACCACTAGCGCCATCATAGGCCAATCCTAGCATAGCGAACATACTTAACAGTCGCGGCGGATACATGATAAATGTATGCTTATTTATATAATAAGTATACATTTCACTCCTTAACTGTGGGATCCTGTCAATGTTTTGACACGGTAAGGCTCGACCGCAGTGCTACGTCAGCGTGGAACAACGCGCGTGTTTTGTTTCGTCGAGTGGTGAGTTACTGGCAGACTAAGCATTCCCTTTTACATCGCATTAAAAAATACTTTTCAAATGAGTAAAAAAATATCGATATCGTCGTGGCACAACGTAGTAATTGTGTGATATATAACCTAAATCTTCATTAAAATTGTAACAGATTAGGCATGTTTAAACCGCGGACATTTTGGTGGCACAATCGTGCATCTTTCACTGTAAGTCGTAAAGTTAAACGAGGTCCATTGTTGTTAATTATTCATTCACGTGATCGCTACTTGTTCGCCAACTAGGAAAAAAAATAAAAAAAACTATTGGCAACTATTTGTTTTTAGCCACCTTAACGCTCGTTTCTATTTTGGGCCGATGAGCATCTGCGTTAACCATTGTTGGTGGAGCTGTTAAGGCCACCTGCTGCCAACAGTGAAAAGTATTCCGAAAAAAACCAAACTCAGATCTAAAGTATTTCACTATGGATGGTACATCACTTAATAGTCTAGGTAGGGCCCATCGTGGGCCAGGTATTCGTCCGTTGAAGCAACAGGAATGTTCTGAACTCTATGTTCGGATAGGCACTGTAGCAGTGAAGTGACTATCTTCGTCTCGGGTGTCGGCGCCATGATGAAGACAATAACTGTCTCTTCAGTTCGCCTCTCAAATGACTGCTGGCCATATGTCTGCGTATCCCTTAACCGTTAGGTAGGAACGCTCCTGACTTACTTATTAACTTTCTAACTAACTTGTCTCAATAACATGTGCTATATAAACTGTCACTACAGTGGCTACAAGCGCACCTCCGTAAGCCACGCGATAATGTCCGGGCGTGGTCCAGCACGCGCGCATACGATCAGCTACCGACGTCTCGCACCACACAACCCGCACACCGGGCGTAACTAACTGCATAACTCCTTCCAGGAACCCCAAGATAACTCATTGAACGCGGGAGATCCAGAGCAATAGATATAGCATTGTGATTGGGCGTGCTGACGCCTTAAGAACTTAATTGCGGTCCAAAGATTATATGAAGTGCGCCAGCTTATAGTACACATACGGAGTGAAATAAATATGATAACAAACACAGCCTATCCAGGCCCAAACTTAAGCATTAACATAGTGGGATATTTATATTATTTGGTAATAATAGACCATTATAAAAGAACTAATGCAGCAAGCGATACACGCTATAACACTAACATGATGCCGGGTCTGAACCTCGTGTTAAAAACCGATCTTTACAACCCATAGCACCACATGGTCGGCAATCAAAAAGCGATATTGCAGGGATTGCATGGCATAGCGCTAAAATACTAGAGAAGAAGAAATGTGCTGATTAATGGTTGAAGCATTTCACGCCACGCGCACATGTCCGTGGCGTGGTCCAACATCGCGCGGACACTCGACAGAAATCGAAGCTACGCAAACCAACCCACCCGCAACGCGGCGTAACACTGAAACCTACAAGGGAACCTACATTAACCCATGAACCGCGGAACCAGACCAATGCAGAAATTCAATTGTTCTGCGCCTTAAGCGTATTGGCAGTCAAAGGTTAGAAGTTGCAACTCATATAGTCACACTCGAGTGGATTAAATAGAATACTGACTCTCACGGTTATTCAGCACAAGACTTAGCTTCAGCCCGTATTGGGTGCTTATCAACTGTAAATACTTACATAGTTATTTCGAAATAAACAGCATTATAAAAAAAGAAACAAACAAAATAAAAACAGAGCATGTTGCGTGCTCTTTGTAAAAACTCATTTGACACTATATGTCCGGTCGAACCCCGTCGCATTACAAATATTTGTGCGCATTACACAGCATTGTGTTTATTGGGTTGTATATATACAAAAATAAAACTTAATAATAGTAGTAGTGTGCATTCAGGTCTTGAGGAACATCACTCACATTCAGCACAATCACGGGAGTCATATAACAAATCCATATGGGGGAATGCGTAGTTGAACTTTTGTATTATTTATGACACAATTTTATTCATTTTAAATTGTTGATATAGAGGCAATCAATAGTATCATACAGAGGCTGATCTATTCACCTGGTCGCAGGCTCTGCTGAGCATTGGTCTCCCTATTTCGCCGGAAATATTTCGTGCTCCGTTTCCTTTAAGCACGAGCATAACTTACCTATAGCATACACATTTTTAGCCCAACGATTGATTATGAAACGAAAGCACGCCCATACTACTGAAACTAACGGTTACGTTAGATTGCGTCTGACACTTTATCGCATTGAGATTAATTCATGTTAGTTGTGTATGGTTTATCGAGATGCGTTGATATTGTTTTCTTGAGCACTTACCAATTGCTCGTTCGGTATGTGAAGCGATATCCTGATCGGAGTGTAAAGTGTACTTGCGGCTGTGGGTCAACGAAGCTCCCAGCCACGAACTTCTCCATCAGGCTCGGGAGACCAGTGTCCGCTGAGTCTTTACCCACGCGCTGCAATTGACTCTAAACAATAATGAACAAATAAGATATTTATTACTGCTATGCATCGTGGACTAATAATAGAACAAATCTCATAGAATACAATTCTAAAAAACAACAATTATAGACTTTCCAAAACGCTCATTAAATGCGCGTGCTTAATTATACTCACGCCTTAGTAGTTTAATGCATAGTCATGAATTTTTACCCAAGCTATATGAAATATCTGCTTGATAAAATGTTTAGCAAAAATTGTGTTCGATTTGCCCTAAGACTACTAAATTATATACGGACAATACGCCCAAAATACATTTTTTTTTAATTGTCGTGTCTCTGTTCTTGGTAATTCTGATTTTTCCATGTTTTTACTGCGTGAAAATATCTTATACCGCCGGTATACTGCGGGAAAAACAGTATGGAGATTACAAAAACAACCGACTCTGATGACAGAAAAGTATTCTCTAGCAACCTTTAACTCCCCTTCTACACATTTCTTAGTATTATTTGGACCCTTTCTCACACCTTGCACCTCTTCATTAGTACTTTGTCTGCTTTGTAACAAATCTTGCATACAAAGCTCTTAATCCTCATCTTAGTAAAATCAGCATAGTATTTTCTTGTTCTATCGGATCTTTTTAAATCTTTTTGCTCGGTTAGAGAGATTCGTTATCTACGAAAGCTTTTTACGTTCTCCTCTTTAATCCTGTTGTTAACCCAGTCATTTAACATCCTTGGCTTCTTTCTACCATCTTTCGTTTACTATCGATTATTTGTCCTGCTTCTCTCCCTTTGTAACAGTTCCTTGCCTCTGTTTTTAAAGTATGCGCGATTGACGGCAAGCCTGTATTTCATGTTCGTGATTGTTCCACTCTTGTTTTTGAGTGCAGAATTTAGAGTTCGTACTCTTTTGTACGATGATTGATGTCATGATAATTGCTTTCAGGTCCGTCTATTCTTCTAGGCGCACTACGCGAAGTTAAATGACTAATAACCATCACTCAATGTTTAGTATGTGTTTTGTGACAATCATTGTATTTAGAAAATTTTCGTAGCGGTTGTAAGTGCACAAACTTGTGGCAGACCATATTGAGCTATCAAAACATAGGCATACTAATGATTGTTAAGCGTTTGAGTTGACACCAAACTTTTGCGGAAGTTCTTTGA